>VWZO01022410.1:217385-295234 GCA_013396975.1 Bucco capensis
TTTTTTTTACATAGAAATGCAATGTTAGAGATGTAAAATTAGCCACTCTGCCATTTGGTTGTTAGGAGGGAGGAGGAGACACCTCCTGTGAACATGGAGCCCCTCAGGACTTTCCTGGGATGCTGTAGAAACATCCCAGCACACCAGTTAGGCAGATATTTGGTGTGATAAATATTCTTGCCCTTACAACCTACCTGCAACTCCATTTCATTTGGGGTATTTATAATCTCCTGTAGTTTTCTAATGGTGGCTTCACAGAACGAAAAAAAACCACAAACAAATCTGGCTTGAGATGAGTAGAAGCGCAAGTTACACTAAGAAGTCACTTTGTTGGAAAAAGGAAGGACTGGCTGAGGTTACAGCCATCCCAGAGACATCCAATGCCACAGCCACCTCTTGGAAGGCAGACCTGCAGAAGACACTACAGACACATCAATAAGACCATGACAGGTACCAACCACCTCCCTGTTTTCAAGACCCTGAGTGCTGCAAGTGATGCTCCTGCACTGATGGACAAAACAGATGCTTACTCGATCTCATCATCATGGAACACACCAATATCCCAAAAAGGAGTGAGATAGTGGGTTTACCTCTACAACTGAAGGAATCACTGCAGGAAAACATGGACTGGCAAGGTGACATGAGCCCATAGTTGCAGCTATGGATAGCACTTCTGAAGATGCTTTCCCCCTTCAAGTGCTCATTTTTTCATCTGAACTATTTCTCATAACCCACAATCTTTGTGTTTCCAGCAGCTGCAGAAGAACAAAGCCCTGCTCAAGAAACATTTACTTGCAGGACATGCAATTATTAAATTGGATTCTAATTCCAGAGCAAAAATTACAGTCACTTCCTTAGAGAGAAAATATCCAGAGGGAAAAATGAAATGCCTGAGTTGGAAACTAAATCTAGAAGCCGTATGGGTTAACAACAAAAAAATATGCAATTTTGGGATCAAATCCTGACTCCTGTGTGAATTCCATGCTTTTAGTTTTAAGATGCTGCTAGACTTTAGTGCACAGGAAAATTTCTTCCTATTAAAACACATTAAAAGCCAACAAATATAGCTTCTGTGTGGCACCAGCAGACAGAAGGGCTCTGCAGTTGGTGTTTCCTGCAGGAGGAGGTGGCCTCTGGTTATGTTCTTTCTGTAGAAAGCTCAACATCAGCATGCAGCCAAACCCATCCAGGAAAGCATTAGCTCTGACACAAGCATTCAGCTCCACCACCACCCCAAAAAAACCCAACTATGAGCCAAGAAAAGAATAAATAAATTAAAGCAACCAGCAAATGTTTGGTGCTTGCTCCAGCTGAACCCACATCGTGACAGTAGAACCCAGATGCTGTACCCTGAGGAAATATAGACACAAATACATAAAACCCCACAGTTTTAAGTGTTTGATCAAAATTGTGATGGCTAGACACCAGAATGCAAAGCCAATGTGGCATGAAGAAACTTGGGGTTTGGCTCCTGACACCTTAGCAGAGAGCCCAGCACTCACCCAGGCTCCTTGGGCCAAGGGCATGAGCAGTAAAACACCCAGAGGTGACCATTCACAAACCCATATTGAGAGTGATAAGCAAAAACAGGTTAAAATAACCATGTTAACTTGTAAATTCTTTTAGTGGAAGACATCTATACTATTGGTTTATTAGAAATTACAATAGAAATCATCATGAAATTAGAAAATAATAGTACTTTTATAATATTTTGGCATTATTCATGGTGCTGATGTGCTTCTATTCGATGGTAACTGACCACTCAACCTTTCATCCCTGAGACACTTGCTCAAAGCTGCTTTACCAGGAATGCAGGTCAAAGGCATCCTCATGAGCTGTCCTTCAAATAGACACATCCTTACACTGTAAACTATTAATAATGATGGATGTGGTTGTTTATATGCAATAAAAAACACACTTTTTTTGGAAAACAATGATTTGTGGGCACCAATTTTCTTAACATGCACGTCAGCTCCCCTAAAATTGTTGGGGAAGTATTTCACAAGGCTTTCTCCTTGCTGTCAAGAAAGCCAAACCATTACCAATGCATTAAAATATATTTATTAATACCTGACAACTGTAACATAATTCATTTAGGGAAGTCTCTTTTGCTTTCCAGCTGGTTTTCCTCACTAATTGGAAATAAAGCCTCTCTGAACATGGGTCCTGACCCCAAGACCAACAGCCATAAATCACACAGAGGTGGGAGAAATCCTCTCATTGCAAGGAGAGTGAAGAGCAGGATGACTTACATCTCAATTATAAATTAGGTAAAAATTAAAGATCTCTTTTCTATGAGTCTCTGAAGCAGAGCATTGCAAGGTATAATCAACACAAAATGTGCTCTGGAAGCTGACACTACTTCTAGGTATAGTCTATCAATTTTTGCCAACCAAAGTAGTAATAAGTCCAGTTTCTCATGATTTCCTCACCTACAATGGGCACTAGGGATTTGTCCTAAACTAGGATAACCTTTCACAGAATAAATCATTTTCTTCCCAGCAATGTGCTCCACAGCACTGAATTTAAGTGCTAGAAATGATCTGAAATTCAAAGTATCCCCTGATTACAGGTGAGATTTGTTTCCCTCAACAAATCTAATACCTTCTGATTAAATTTTGCAGTATTTGCATATCTTGCCATGAATTTGCTGAAACATCAGACAATGACATTGACTCTCCAACAGAAAATGATAAACAAATGCAAATCCATCAGCTTTAACACGTACCAGGCTGTATTGTTTGTGAGGGAGGTGGATCTTCAATGCTCTGAGCTCACACAACTGCACACACATCGTTAACTGCCTCACAGCTCATCTAAAGAGCTTTAATTTAATATATTTATTCTCATGCATCATTTATTGACATTTCCTGCATAATTGCTACTTCTTTTTCTTCAGGAATTGAATGCTTTTAGTTCATCTGTGCAGAACAGTTAAGAGAATTTAGACAGAAAAAAAAGCAGTGACCACACAGACCCAGAATTCATTGCCAGGGATCAGATTCCACCTTAGGTGAGCCAAAGGCCACAGCTGTCAGCGTGTTTTTGAAGGGCTAGATCATCAGCATCATCTGAGCTACAAAACAAATGACCCCACAAGGGAGCCCAGGAACAGGGTGACTTCTTCATTTGAGCTTGAGAGGTTAGGCTTTTTATCCTTTGATTAGACATGCAATTAAACCAACATATTAATAAAGGAACCCATTAAGCAACAACCTCCTTTCAAGAAGCAAGATCACAAAGGGTTCATGATCTATCTAAAACCTTCTTCATTATGATGTGCATCTCCTCTGTCCACCAGGAACATAACCAGCAATTGCAGCCAGTACCTTTGAGCACTAAAAGCATCAGTCCCTGCACCACTGAAGAATGAGAACAAAACAGGTACTAAGCCTAACTGATATTATAGGATAAATAGCAAACACTATGTACATAGTATAAATAGTTTGTACTATCAGCACTATGCTCTGTAGTACTCATCTTCATGAGTTTCTCAATTTCCCACCTCACTCTTCCCAAAAAATCATGTTCAATATAAGACCATTAAGGCTGGAAAACACTTCTTAGATCATTGAGTCCAACCATCAAAGAGATTCACTTTCTGTGAGTGATGTTAATTTTTCACCAATCTGTTGAGAAAGCTGATTGGAAAACAGATTCATATGCAGCATTTAATAAATAAATAAATAGATAAATAAATAAATCCATGAAACATCTCTCTCTGACTTTCAAGAATACAAACAATCAAGAAGTCCCAAGGTGTTCTCCTCAGGGAACACTTCCCTTCGCCTCGATCAAATGACTGTTAAACACAGCTTTCCATAACAAGATATTTCCCATCTCTGCTTGTGCTGCCTTAGAGTACACAGAAATTTGTGTCTTGCCTGTGAGGTTGCAAAAAGAACCAGAAAAAAACCACACTTGCAGGCAAATGAAAAATTCATTGAGATTTGAAGACAACTCTCTTGGGGAAGCACACAAGATGGTACCAGACACAAACCCTCTGTGTCTCCAAGTGAAAATACCATGCAATATGCTTCAAAGAGCCTACATCAAGAGGCACTGCAAGCCAAAAAAGACAGCTGATCAACATACTTCTCAAGAAGCTGATCAAGATACTTCTGCAATAAGTGCTGAGGAATAAATGAGAAACAGAGCTGATATAATTCATTTTCTGGACCAAGGAGCAACAATGATTCCACTGACATGAAGAAGCAAGTGGCTCCAATGTGTTACTGGAAATGTGTCCGTGTTTTGAAGCAATTAATTTTGACTCCACCACCTCCCTGGGCAGCCTATCTGATAACCCTCTAGGTGAAGAAATTCATCCTAATATTTAATCTGAACCTCCCCTGATACAACTTGAAGCCATCTCCTCTTATCCTACCACTTGTTCCTTGAGAAAAAGAGACCAACCCCACATTTCTCCAACCTCCTTTCGTTATGCTGAAGGTCTAAACATAAAAGTCCTTTATACCCATATTTATGATTGTGTAGGAAATGTAATTACCTTATAATAGCATAGCTAATTTCTAATATTTCTTAATATTAATGAAGTGTCATCAATATTTCTCAACAACAGCCCAAGACAAATGTTAGGAGACTCCTATTATTAAATGTCTCATCCAGAATGTTGTGAAGATGATGATGAATAGATGTTCTCTAGTGCATAAAAATATAAAGTCTCTTAGTCCTTACTGGTTAGTCCTTAAGTATAAGGAGAAAATAAACTTTTTATGGATTTTCACAGATAATGAAGTTGCAGGCAGAAGAAAAATCTGCATGCTTTTTGTGTTTGATCTATTGCTTCTTGAGGTGGTTTCACAGTCTGATTTTCAAGTTCCTCCCCCTGGATAAATCACTTTGCTGTGACATTTAAATGAAGGTAAGAAAAGGTGGCTTAAAATGAAGAAATCTATATGAATTTTTGTTGTAGTAGGTTAATGGACATATATCAACAGAACTGAAATCAATAATTCCATTAAGAATGTAAAAGTTTATTTTCTCCTCTACCTGGCATCTAATTTCAGGTCTGTTGTATTATTTTCTCTGTCACACTGACTCCACAGCCCTGCCAAAAATAAAAAGAAGGATCATGGAATCATTAAGGCTAGAAAAGACCTTTAAGATCATCAAGTCCAACTGTTAAACCACCACTAAACCATGTCCCTCAGCACCACATCTGCATGGCTTTTCAACCCCTTCAGGGATGGTGACTCCACCACTGCCCTGGGCAGCCTGGGCCAGGGCTTGACAACCTTTGTGGGGAAGAAATTGTTCCTCATGTCCAAACTAAACCTTCCCTGGTGCAACTTGAAGCTATTTCCTTTTGTTCCATTGCTTGCTGCCTGGGAAAAGAGGCCAACATCTACCTGGCTCCAACCTCCTTTCAGGGAGTTGTAGGGTGAGAAGGTCTCCCCTGAGCCTTCTCTCCACATCAGTTTGGTCTCTATTCTAACTAAAATACTCTATTCTATATTATAACTAATAACTCTATTCTATCTAATGATCATGAAAAAAAATTAATTAAATTGTTAATTAATTTCTTTAAGTGATTCCCAGGATAACTCTGGTTTTCAGGGACACCTGGTAGATTTTGTGCATGAAGTCCCCACCTGGGATAAATGAGAAAGTTCAATTGCTGATGATAGGAATTAAAATGGTTTTCTCCATTTAAAAAGATGTGGAATTTTCTACTAGACTGAATTTGACACTGTATCACTACAGTGACTATAATTCCCTCTGATCTTCCTGCCATTTAGACCCAATGGCCCATTCATGTGGAAATGCACAGTTAATGGATAAAGCATGGCAAAGCAGAGACAGACCAGAATATCATCTCTGAGCAATTGACTTCATTCTGTTCTTGTGATAAAAGGAGAGGTAAATATTAAACAGAAAAAAGGATTATGGGTTTAGAGACATTCAGAAATGTACATTTTCTTACTAAATACACTCACTAGCTCTACTTCTGCATATCAACCCATCCTATACAGACCACCTGAAGAGATGACAAAGGTTAACTCACTGTTTAATGTAGAATCACACCTAAAATGCAGAGAGAAACTAAGCATCCCTGTAAGGAATAATCTCCAATCATTTCACACATCTGCCATACAAAAAAAAAAGCCTAGACCAGGAACCTTTAGGTGAAAGTTTGATCAGTGTTGAAGACAGCAGTGAAAAAACATCATCAGCTGGGGATTCCAGGTGTCTGCTGAACAAAAGTCCAGTAAAATAGAATAAATCAATCTTCCTCATATACCTTTAAAGCCAGAATCAAACCCAAGGGTTAACCTAATCCTTTCCTTCAACACTAAGGGAATAAGAAGCTACTGATATAAAAAGGAGATTGAGAATGAAGTGTGGGGGAAAAAATGAAAGTGAGTCCTCAAACATAGTGGGACAGAGCAGAAATAAGTAGTCTGGAGAATGTCATACCAAGAGATAAAAGCAAAAGTCCCTCAACTGGGATATTTCCAGTGTACGAGATGCTGATTTATTTCTATACCCAGGTCTAAAGTTTTTCAGCTATCAAAGTTCCAAGTGTCCATCAGTGCTTCAGTGTGAGGAAGCCTGAAGTCCTTCTTGCAAGTTAAAAGCTTCCACAGTGGTATCCTGGTCCAAGTAAATACAGAAATAAAACTTGGGGGGGGGAAGCCAAAAAGAAGGGGGGGAGGCCAAAAAGGAGAAAAAACAGGCTAAAAACAAAAAAGAAACTAAATGAGCCAGGGAATCACTGTAAAATTCTGAAGTATAATGGGCTGTAAACAAATAATCTTTCCACTTGCTCCAGTGATCTTTAGATGAGGTCCTCAGAGCTTTCTGCTGGAAATCCTTCTCAGATTTGGGAAGCTCATTAAGGTCCTAGGCATTGGCTGATAAACTTTCATTGCACTTTCTGCTAGCTTAAAAAAAACTAAATAAAATTAAAATCCAGGCTGATATGAGGCTGTTTATAATCATTACTTCTCTGTCACCATTTATCATCTAGATATGATTTCATAGAAAAGGCTATGCTCCCTAAAATGGGCAAAAAAAAGTGGGTAAATTTGTTCCTTTTTTTGCAGAGCTGTGCCTGGCTGTGATTGCCACTCACTTTTTGTATAGTTGTAGATGATTACAAGAGTCATTAAGCAGCATAAAAATCATGCATGCTGGCTAATTAATGTGGAAATGATTTCTCCTTTTAGTTCCATTTTTTTTTCTTTATGTCTGTTGAACTGCACTGAAATCGATAAAGGTAAGATCAGTAGAGAGTGTGGTAAAACTGATATAAAGTGAAGGGAGTTGAGCTTAGAGTTTATTCAATAATAAAACTCCAAGAAATAGAGAAGGAAAAATCAAAACTTCCAGCTAGATCCATGTATTTATTGTAATTGTGGATGATTACTATCATTCAGGCAATTTTCCTCAACATTAGCCTTCAAGTGATGCTTTGTAAAATTCTGGGTTCAGTAGAAGAGTAGTGAAAGTGCTGAGAGCTGAGTGAGCAGGGATCTCATCCCCAAAGAGATCAAGCTGTGGCTTCTCTATTCCTTATTCCCACCACAAAACCACTCCAGCTTTATAAAGCATCCTCCCAAACTTCTCTTCCATTGCCAAAGTGTTGGTAGCCATATCTCCCTTTCATTATCTGCCTTCAGCATTGAAATTACATCATGGTAGGGGTTGGAAGGGACCTCTGGGGATCATCCAGTCTAATCAAAGGAGGGTCACCCACAGCAGCTTGCCCAGGATCACCTCCAGCTGGGGTTGGAATCTCTCCAGAGAAGGAGACTCCACAACCTCTCTGGGCAACCTGGGCCAGGGCTCTGCATCCTCACACCAAACAAGTTTCTCCTCCTGTTCAGGTGGAATCTCCTGGGTTCCAGTTTGTGCCCATTGCCCCCTTGGCCTGTCCCTGGCACCACTGAGCAGAGTCTGGCCTTTTGGAGAGCATGTGTGGACATGGTTGTATTAGGCCAACAGTTGGACTTGATCTTAGAGGTCTTTTCCCACCTTAATTATTCTATGTTATATCCTTCCAGATCTCAACCTTGAATTAAAAAGCTGTAGCCCAATTCAAAAGGTTAAAAAAAGTTAATAAAAAGGAAGGTTAAAAGTCTGCATCCTGATAATAAAACTTCAATGTTTTCTTTGGTTCACTTCCTCCTTCATTCCACACACTTTCCTCCTGCCTCCCTCAAACCAGTATTTGCCAAACTCTGTTTAAATAAAATTCTTTTTAGCTCTCCTAAGAGTGCCATCCTGCTGTGACACATGAAGATGAGCTGTCATGTCAGATTAAATGACATATAACCCAACTTGATAGGCAAACCTGATATGACACCATCAGCTTGAAGAGACTAACTTCCCTTTTACCATGAGCTCACCACAAGCTTTCTGCAAGAAATTAGTTACCCAAATTCTTCTTCAGCTGTAGACTCAAGCCCTTGAGTGATGGCTTGAAATGCCTGATGCTATGCACTCACGTGCCATCTTCTGACAAGAATTTAGCTAATGACAGGCCCAAGTTACCACCATCACGCTGAAAAGGAACCTGGTCCTCACAGAAATGTAGAGGTTTCCTTCAGGAGGAGTTGTATGGTAGAGCCTTCATGATTATTAGAGCTGGACAAAACTGGCTTTCACCTCCGGTCTTTCCTAATTAAAAAACACATATATATTAATAAAAATGAAAAAACTTCCGAGATTGCTATGCAAAAATATTGATCCTGCACAAGGAAAAAACACCCGCTTACTAAAAGCTATATTTAAGCTTCCCCCTCCCTGAAGGCATTTTCTATGCATATATTCATGGTAGTTTCAGCTCAGATTTCCACCCAAAGTTAGCCCCTGTCATTAGGCAGAGATAAAGGGATATTCCTGGCAGGCACTTGCCATGATAACCACAGCAAACATGCCTCAGGGCACATATATATGTATTTAAATGAAAATGCAGAATGAGCTGGAACCATTTTATTCAACTTTTCAGTCTAAATAATATGTAGGAAGGTCTTTTTATCCACCCTGTCAACTTATTCATATGTAATAGCTCCATAAATTAGATTTTTGCCAAGGAATTCTCTGAAATTTGTTATAGACTACAACTGGATTCAGTGCAATTGGTCTAAAAGGGTTTTTTTTAACTTATTCTCTCAATTTTTATGTCTAATATGAATTATTGATCTGTAATATCTGCAAGTCACCTTGATTGTTCAAATAAGAGGGGGGGGGAAATCAATTTTTCATTCTTCAATGTTAGTTTCAGTCAATGAGGCTGAAGCCATGCTAGAAGTAGCCTGAATTCATCTCACCTGAACACCTGCAGGGTCAAGCAGGATCCAAGACCATCTACCAGGGGAGAGTGCACAAGGAAAAAGGACCTCCTGGTGGCTCTTACTCCCCAGAACAGACACACTACTGTTCAGCACCTTTAAAGCAGTGACAGATGCTCCCTCTGTGCCTTCTTTGGCACAATGGCATTCTCCGGGAAAACCCCAAGGACCTGAAGTTCTTCACTTCTGCCCACCATGGTTGGGTTGCAGGAGACACCATGCCACAGGGTAATGAAACCCATCTCAGGAAGCTGCTGCTCCTCAATCCCATCCTCTGGGATGCCAAAGCACACTGGAGCTCCAAGTACTCCGAGATGGATGTGGGAGCTTTCCTCATTAATCCAGACACAAAGTGCTGGTAGTTTTCTGCCTTTACCTTGCTAGAACTGTTGATATTAACGTAACAATCTATTTGCAAGCCATTAATAAATCATTAAATGCTAATTATATTTCCTTTAATATTTTTTTCCCTTTCCACCTTATTAGAGCTGCTCCCCTTGCTGGTCTTTATTGACTTGACTCTTTCCAACCCACCAGCACATTCCAAATAACTATTCCATAAAGAATGTCATCTAAATCATTTACAGCTAACAAATGCTCTTAGCTGCGTTAGCAGACAGCATCTGTTTATTTAAATGATTTAAGAGGACTCATTAATCTAGAATACAAAACAATATTAGCAGCTAGTGGCACCTCAAGGGTCAGAAAATGCTGGTTAGAGGCTTAACAAGGACCAGCCAGGAAGATCAGATCTTGTGCTGTTAGTTCCAGTGCCTCACTAGTCTTTCTGTAAAGTATTTCTTCCTAATATCCAATCTAAACCTCCCCCTGTCACAACTTCAGACCATTCCCTCTGCTTCTGTCATTAGTTACTAAGAAGAAGAGGCCAGGAGTTCCTTGTCTCTCTTGAACTGGGGAGCCCAGAACTGGAACCAGGAGTCCAGCTGTGGCCTGACTAGAGCAGAATAGAGGGAGAGGAGAACCTCCTTGACCTGCTAGTCACATTCTTATCAATGCATAACAGGAGACCATCTACTGAGCCATCCAGTCACAGATACCTTGGCTACAGGCAGTTAAGGTCAGCTTGAAGGCAGAGTTTCTAAATGCTACATCCATTTCTCCCTCCAAAAACTCCTTTAAAAATGAGAGTGCAAATCTCTGACAAGATGCTGTGCACTAGGGTGTACTGAAAACCCTTTGTCATCCTCAAACACAGAGTTCTCTGCTCATCCAGATCCCATCTTTAATTACCAGCTGCTGCAAATGATCTTCTCATGATCATTAGCTGTCAAGTCCTGAAGGAGCATCTCTCTTATTGCCCTCCCTGTTCCAGTATTCCACCTGCTTCTCATTAGTCCAACTCCCTCATCCTACCTACACAGGAAGGCTCTTTGGATCATATACTGCAGCTGCTAAACACTTCAGTGCCCAGAGTGTAAGCCAACCATATTTTTTCATTGTTATTATTATTAACTGATGCCAACTAGCCCAACTACAACTGTGACTGAAGGAGGAGACATTAAAATCACAGCATTTTTAATGAGGTAACAGCCACAGCCACTGCTAATGATGATGACTTATCTCATCCTTGCATTCCTTTTTAATGGCTGCTCACTAGTGCAAACCCTTCCCTAACTCTACTTGCCTGAGTGAAGCTCATCACAATAATAAGCAAGATCTAATGAATTGACCATGACCTCTCTCAGGACAACTTCACTTTTGTCTTTATCATGAGAATTATTTATCATAGAGAGATAAGATTTTTTTTTTTCAACCTTTGATAACACTTCACACTTGAAATACTCATTTTGGAGGGGTGGTGTATGTGTATATATATATATATTTATTATTTTTTCTTCACCCATAAGAAGTTTCTTTTATCCCAGAGTGTAAGTAAGGTTTGCTAATAGCACAGAGCATCAATTAAACTGGAAACAAGAAGCGTTCCATGCCTCCATCCAAGTGTTCCTCTGGCATGGACCTATTTACACTCACTTGCATCTCAAACCTGTCTGACCTTGCCTTGGCAGTTATTTTAGCAATGATATTGCCAAACTTTGCTCCTTTTAGGATGTCTGAAAAGCTTCTGCGATCTGTAAGTGATTACATATAACTCTTTATCCAAGTAATGGCACATGGGTTTGTTCACATGAGGAACTCATACTGGTTTAAATTTCCATCTTTACAATATAAAGAGAATTAAAACATAGAATGAATTCATTACCAGTTGTCATGGAAGGTTTAGCATCAGAGGGTTGGGTACTCTTAGTAGGTAAGTATCCCACCATCAACTATTAACCTTCACTTACAGTGAGCATCATGCCACCACATCATCTGTTAACCTTCACTTCCTGAAGTAAACACACATTTCAGTAGCACTGCACTTCTTTAAATGCCATTTTACACTGCAGGTTAAAATAAATAAGTTTTGCGAAAGGGGAAAAAAGCCCAAAACCATCATATTTTCAGTTTTAATCTCTTGACAGGAAGTCAAGCTTCTTTGAGTGAGCCTGGCTACACCACTACAAGTTGTAATTACCTTAAGCTCATCAGAGGATAGAGGAATTATTTTCTATAAATCCCCAAGAAGTTCAGAATCTGAGAGTTTAATTAGAATATAGGTATTAATAACATTATTATTCATATATGACTCCTGAAAATATCATATAGATACACAACTTGGACCCTCCATGATTCCACCTTCCTGATTTCCTCCCAAATGAAGAGGACCTCACCACAAGCTGTTGAACATGCAGGTTACTCTGTGGTGAGACATAAAACCATTTCAGAGCTGCTGATTACAGATACCAAGACAAGAATCCTGCAAATGAAACCACCTAAATTGTCCTGGTGAGCTGCAGATCTACAGCAGGTTTCCATTTAAAATGAAATCAGGCCCCAGCAAAGAATAGAAGCTGCAAATTTTAGGTACATACATAATTTATAACAACCCTGGAAGGCATTTGCAAACTCTGATATTAAATAGGAAATTCAATCATTCGCTGAAGGTGCTGGGCTTTATGTTAGAAAGGTGTTTAAAAATAAAGTACACAAATAGTTGAGGCCATTATTGTATTACTCAGCAGATCTCCTTCCAGCTCCTTGTCCCATTTCTCAAGACATCACCTCAAGCCTCCTGGGCTTAAACTACCTTAAATGCCTCCAGCATGTTCCTAGCTACCCCTTAGAGAGGCATTTTTGGTGTGGCAAATTGTTTCTCCTATCATAAATCTATATAGCACATGAGGGCTTTCCAGCCACTGAAGGTTAGCTTCAGGCTTTCATGCACACTCAATTTAATAATTAAAGTGTAAAAACTAAATCTGTTATCAATGTAGACTATAAATGAAGATATTCCTTCTCCATTATCTCTGTCGCACAACTCTCAGACTTCCAGGGAATATGCTGATGCTTCCTGATCCTAGCGTGCACCAAAAGGATATTTTCTTCTTGCAGAAACAGAAAAGAGTGGATCCTCCTAGCCTTGAAGATGCTTCAGGAAAGCCATGGGCACCTGTAGAGCTGGGTAGGGTTTTCAGCACATCCCTCAGCTCCCAGTTTTGGGCTGGCAAATGCTTTGGCCCACAAGAGTAACGAAAAGGTGAGAATTCAAAGCATGGAATGAGCTCCTGAGCTGTTATCATAGAAGGTCTAGCACAGGAGGGTTGGACACTCTCAGCAGGAGAGCACTGCACCACCACATCATCTGTTAACCCTCACTCACTGCTGGAGTAAAGCAATACTGATTTAAATGCCATACTGGCAAGCAAACAATATTTGATGCCATAAAGATTATCAACAATTATATTTCAAGAGGTCACTCCATGAATTTACTTTACTAGGGGTTTTATTTTCATTATCAATTTGATATTAAGGCTTCTGTTTCATCTGCCTCAATGTGGCATGCTCAGACCTAGTGTTTCACAGCTACACTCAGTGGAGAAATTCACCTTCAAGAAGACCAGAAGAGAAGTCACTGATCATTAATTATAGAACTAATTGAAGAGTCAATAGCATTGGGTTGACATATTACATTGCTAGAAGAGCCAGGAAATAAGCAATAAGTGGTGCCAATTATTGAAGAAGTTTCTTGATAGGACAGGTTTTAGCCTGAACAGATAAACTATCTGAATTAGAATTGACAACCTGGCTTGAAAGGAAGCAAGGCAAAAGGGATGGCAACCAGGGCCAGGAGAGCAGAGAGAATCACAGAAATATTTGGTTTGGAAGAGACCTCCAAGATCAGCAAGTTCAACTGTTAATCCAACACTGCCAGGTCACCACTAAACCATATCCCTCAGTACCACATCTCCTTGACTTGACAGCCCAAAGTCCACCCCAACAACAGCCACAGCTTTATTCATAGCCATCCCTTCCATGCCACTTGTCTTCTAGTATAGAACATAGCTGGTATAGGCGCTTGGGAAAGGTCTTGCCTATGCAAAGATCACTCTAGGAGCTTAATTTGAGTCTTACCCCTGTCAAAGGTAACATATGCACTGTCTGGAGGAGGAAAAAAGTTAAGATAATTAGAAAAATAATTAAATCAGCTTCAGATAGGAGAAATTCCTCAGTGTTCTGGAAGCAGCATTTAAAGACTTCCTTTACGTGGAGTTTTTGTCCCTCACAAAGTCTCACTTTTTTCTTCCTTGATTGTTTTTGCACTTTTTTCAATTATCTTACCAGGCATCAATTTGTTTTCAAAGTCAGGTGTTCATTTAAAGCCAACACATTTCAGCAATGCTACTTGTTTCTTCCTGAAGGTCTTCTAAATGGCATAAGCATCTGCATGGGCCATCAATCTTCCCTCTCTGAGATCTTGGGAGATAGCTCTGTCATTACAGAAGGGCTGCTTCCCCAGCAGTTATTAATTCCAAAGATTCAGATATCTCATTATGCCTTACCTGGAGAGCATCTTGCTGGCTGGGGACACATGCTTAAAGGTTTGTGACAAGTGTCTCCAGCTTCACTTCTCCTCTCTCACAATCATACACATCCAAAAAAATACTCACAGTCCAGAAACTCTCAGACAGAATGGAAATAATGGGAATAGTAGTGATTAACAGTAATATCATTGGAGTGGGCAAAGTAGCAAGGCTTAGGAGTGATTACTATAGAATCAGAGGAACATTCAGGTTGGAAAGACCTCAAAGATCAAGTCCAACCATCAGCCCAACACAACCATGCAACTAAACAATTACACCAAGTGCCATGTTTTTTTTAACACCTCAAGGGATGGTGACTCCACCACTGCCCTGGGCAGCCTGGGCCAGTGTTTAACCACTCTTTCAGTCAAGAAATTGTTCCTAATATCCAACCTAAATTTCCCCTGACACAGCTTGAGGCCATTTCCTCTTATCCTGTTGCTTGTTACCAGTGAGATGAGACCAAGCCCCACCTCAATCCAACCTCCTTTCAGGGAGTTGTAAAGAGTGAAAAGGTCTCCCCTGAGCCCCCTCTTCTCCAGACTAACCAACCCAGTTCCCTCAGCTGCTCCTCACAACACTTGTACTCTAGATCCTTCATTGTAGAAGTCCAACATTTAAAAGGTGGCATATTTCAATTAACAGTTGAATCCATGCACATTTTGTTTATATCAATGCTTTGTTGCCCACTCCAGCAATCTAGTGTCACTTGGAGAAACACTTCATACAATAAAGCACATTAATCAAGTTCATCATATTCCAGAGGTACCAAGAAATAAGTAAAATTACAACTTATCTTCTTTGTATCAGTCCAAAAATCTGATAGTTTTACTAAATGAAATGAACTTCACACTCCTCACATCCATTTTTCCACCATAAAACACCAACTGAAACTGAAAACACATTGCTTCACACTCTTACACCAAACCTCCCCTCACTTCAAGGACTAATTATTAGGCTTCCCTTTAATTTCAGGCTGCATTAAGGATATTTAATCTACACAACACTGAAAGCAGCTGAAAATGCAGAGGCTTTTCTTCTCCTCCATCAAGTCACATTTTTTGCCTGCATTAACATTAACTGATCACCAACAAGTTGCATTTTATTGCCTAAATTGTCCCAGTGAGTTGTAATCAGTGACATTAATACCAGATTAATTTCAGCCAATTTGGGGCCACAAAACCTGTTTCCCATGGTGAGATGAGGAAGTGAGGTATCACCACAGAGAGCAAGCAGCAGGAGTTACCTTGGAGGTTGTCTTGGCATAATGGAGATGGAGATCTTGCTCCTGTCTTGGTGCTCACTTAGAAGCTGGGATGTGTGGAGAGAATTAAAGGGTCTCAGACTTCCCCATAGAGACAATTCTGTAGGAAAAATACCATTTTAGGCTTTTCCCAAAGCATCTCCCAAGTGCTGTTTGCTGCAGACAGTCACTTGATGCAATTCTATTTACAATGAGGATGAGTTTTGAAACCTCATAGTTTTTTGTTAAAGTTACCTTTACCTTTAAGGAAAAAGGGGCAAATAAAGTCCTGCAGATGTTAATGTTTGCATTGTCTGAATGTTTCCAGTCAGCACCACTTCAAGAAGCATTTTTAGCACAAGTTGGTTTCCTGCCCAGATTATGGTGGTGCAGAAATCACACAAATCATTGTCAAGTGCAAGCTTTTGTTCCTCTGAAAGAGCCCTGAATTAAACCCCAGTGCTGAATAATGAGGAACCTACCTCATCATTTCCTTGCTCTTCTGTAGCTCAGTATCCCTCAGCTTCATATTTCCAGCCTGTTTCCTTCAGGTTGTTGGGTTTTGGAGTTGTTTTGTTTCATTTTCTAATCAAATTGCTCTAGGGTTGGGTTGCAGATGGGAAAGGCTCAGAGCTCACATCATTATTGTCATGCATTCAGGTACCTAATGAAGACAAAGCTATCAGCAGTTCCATTCCCCATTCCTGCCTGGGGGATTTCTCAGAGCTGTTGGATTTGGGATTTTGTGTTTCAGGGAAAAATACATTTCTGAGCTTGAATTTAGACAAAATAATCAGCATGCCAGAAAAAAAAAATCATTAATTAAATATGCGGGGAGAGAAAAAAGGAGAAAACAGAAGAAAAAACCCCACATGATTAGGTTAATCAGAGCATTTGTTCCAATGATTTGGAAATGTTGCTTTTCTGTTTACTTATACTTTTTTCTTCGTTGCAATTAGGCTTCCAAAGAAAATTATTACTGCTTCAAGGAAGAGAAATCTTCCCATTGTGAGACTGGAAAAAAAAAACATCTTTATCTCTGCAGGTGGGTTGGGAGATGTCCCAACTTCAGGTGCTCCTGTTTGGCAGGATTATTGAGAACTGCCTGACATTAGGCACACCACATACCAAAAATAAATGAATAAATAAATCAAATAACTATTTCACATGCAGCAAAACAAAAATATACACAAATTGCAGAAAAACCCTGAATGCAACTACTTAAGTCCAAGGAGGAATCTCGTCTACAACACTAGCAGCATCCTCCGGCTTTAGGTAGACCCAAGATTCCTCCTGCAAAAGAGTTAAAGCCAGTTAAGGGTCACTAAAACATCTGATGTCTGTTAATAAAAGATCATAGACAGCAAGGTCCTCTCTCCTTTCTAGAAAGTAATGTTGGCCTTTACAAAGTTTTCAGTAATGCTTTCCACCTGTACTCTTATCCTTCAGAGCCTGAGAGCAATTTGCATTTTAACCTTGCTTTTGTCCATGCTTTGTAGGTTCTTCACCCAAGCAGACACAGGATTGAATGCTGGAGCTCCTCTTTTGTTCAGGGAGTGAAAAGATGTGCTGAAGCTTGTTGAAGCCCCTGAAGATGTAGCTTTTCAGGGATATTTTGATTTTATGCCATTCAGGCTGTTTCCAACAGGAACCAATGAGCTCTCTTCAAATACTGAACTTGGGAGAACTGTTAAGATGATGATGATTAAAGCTAGATAAAAAGATGGTGATTAAGAGGACATAATCTCAGAGTAACTTGAATGTAGAGCTCTGTAAGAAGTGAAAAGGAATCACCAGGGGAGGAAGGTCACAGCCACACAGAATCATTAAGGTTGGAAGAGGCCTCTAAGATCATTAAGTCCAACCATACTTATCATTAACATACATGAGGTACAGTGGGAGGGTATAAGGGCTCTCCTGGCCATGGCATCTTACTCTAGCTCTGCAAACCCTAAACCACATTTCACACTAGTCCAGAAATTCAGGAGGATTCAGGATTCACCAAGGCAGATCTGATCACCTATGGTGATATGGGTTAGTGGCACGGCAGTGGTGGATCAGTGGTTGACTTGATCTTAGAGATCTCTTCCAACCTCAATGACTCCATGATTCAATGGTTCACCAGTTGTGAGCTTACCTGGAACAAGAGTTTCTTCTTGGTTTGAGGTGAGCTATCCATGTACTATAAAGCTATATACTTCATTCCTTTTAAAATCATTAACATACAGTTTAAATGATGACCAAAGGAACAATCACTTGATGTCCATCAGCTTTCTCCTGTGTCCTGATACCAAGATTGCACCTGGAAAATACTTATACCTAGAAGTCTCATTCTATTTAAAAGCACAATATACATGAAATTACTTATAGTTTAGCTTAACTGTATGTTGAATACAATTTTGTTTTCAATACTTTGATAATAAGCACTCAAACTCTTAATTAAGGTCTGAGTAGTCAGATTTATCTTTTTTTTTTCTAGCATGACCACACATGGAAAAAAAAATTATAATCTTTATCAGAAAGGATTAAAAGGAACTGAAGAGAAGGAAAAATCATCACTCATCAAATAGAACTGTCATATTCACACACTTACTCAAATTTATACCTTAAATTATTTATAGTCAAAGAGGTGTTTACAATTTAGCATAAAAAAAGAAACTACATATCTTGAAATATGAATAATATTGTGGCATGACTTGTCACTCCCTCCGAAGGACTTCTGACTGAAGAATTTAATTTCTTGGCACTTTACCTTCATGCCTCTAATCCTCCTGCATACCTAAATAAAAATGTCTTTTCCAGACAACCCTATATAAAAAATAAGAGGGTGCCAGCTGGCTGCTGAAAGCAGGAGCTCTGCTTTGATCATTTGTAGGACAAAACCCATACAGATAACTGCAAAGAACATGATTAATCATCATTATGGTTGTTAGCCTTCCAGCAGGCTGGAAAGGAAAAAGTGCTTTTGACACCCAGTTGATTCCAGTTATTATTGGAGGAACTGGAGGCACCTCAATAGCTTATGGTCTCAATGGTTCCTGTCACAAGTTCAACTTTCTAAGGGTTGTTAGATGCCACCAGCTACAACCTGGCTGCTCATCTGTCTCCAGGCAGCTGCATCCCTCCCAGAAGAGGTGAAAGGCTCAAGTTTGCCTTTTGTTTTGGGCATTTCTTCTATGGACATGGTAAGGTTGAACTGATGGGATCTTTAAAGCTTGGAGAACAAGCCTTTGGTTTCCTTCCTCCTCCTTTTTGCCTTGCATAGCAAAGGGAAACACGATCACAGAATCATTTAAGTGGAAAAGACTCCCACCAAGTCCTTGTGTGTCCTGCACTGAGGACTCCAGAGCTGGACCCAGCACTGCAGGTGAGGTCTCCCCAAAGCAGAGGGGCACAATCCCCTCCCTGACCTGCAGGCCACACTGCTGGGGATGAGCCCAGCACATGGTTGGCTTCTGGGTTGTGAGTGCGTATTGTCACCTCCAAGTAGCTGGTTCAAGTTTATAGCCCAGATTATGGAAAGAATCTGACTAATGGTCAAACTCTGACCTTTAAAAACATATCAACTTGTCCCTGAGTCCCTATGATGGTCTGCAAAACTGTTTCTGAGGCTGGGATTCCTGAGCCCACCAAACTATCTTTGTTACCAAAGCACCAAGGATTCCAAATACATCAAACATCTTGATTTTGCTTTGGGATGGAGTCACAGGAGAGCGGAAAAATGAAACTAAAATAATTACTTTTAGAGGTGTCCCAAAAGAGGAGCAGCAACCTAGNGCTGAAAAGGTTTGTCAGCAACTATCTGTGATGACTTCAGCAGACCTAGGGAGAGAGGGGATAAGGGCTGCAGGCACCCCTGCTGCCCACAATATGCCACAGCTCCCTACTGCAAGAACTAGAGTTAAATGCTAATATTTAAGCTATTCTTATGCTTTTTTTAACTCAAGCATGTAATTGAACAGTTCTTTAGACTTCTGATAATATCAGTTGCATCCAGCTAGGCACTGGAATAAAAGAGGATAGCTGCAGTTTACCCAGTGAGGGCTCTATTGAGCATTCCCTGCTGCCAGAAAAGTCCTATTGTCTGCAGCAGGAGCTTTGCCTGACTTAAAACAAAAGACATAGTGAATAGGGACAGAAATAACTCAGCACAATCAGCCCCTCCCTGAATCCCCTCCTGCAGACACCCAGCCCCATCCTGACCAGCATCACCTGCAGCTCCCTAGGGACATCCCACAAGAGCTGGATTTGGGAGCACTGGGTTTGTTATTTGGTGGAAGGGAGACACAGTGATGAGCACAAGAGGAGAAAAAGCTTCAGAGGTCAACAGTTCCTGGGCTTCATACCTGATGGCCACATTGACATGTGGTTGCTCAGAGGTTTTAAGGTGCTCTGACAGCACTGGCCAGCCCAGAGGGAAAAGATGACCAAAAGAAAGATGAAGTTTTCTTTTTCTTCTTTTTTTCTTCTTCTAGTTACATCTGCTGAAGCTGCAGACTGAGCTTTTAGCAAGCAGAGCAGCCCACATATGCCAAGAAGGAGGATGCTGCATCTGCAGGAACTTCTCTATTACCATAAAAACCTGTTGTTCTCCCAGAAAATCAGTTAATTGTACATCTCACTTCTTCATTTCCAGTAAGTAGCATGTTATTCCTAACACATTACGCTGGGTGAAGTCAACATGCCAATGAACCACTCCTTGATCATCTCGGAGGTCTCTTCCAACCTTAATGATTCTGTGATCCTTCCTTCAGGTGGTGGCAGTGAATTGAGGACGACTCTAATTCATAAGAACCACTCACAGCTCATTTATGTTTGCTCCTAGTCTACATGTTGTAAAGGGAGTAGTTGAAGCCACAAAAAAAGAAGTGAAATCATCACCAGGCAAAGTCAAGGAGAGGTTGCTCAACCCTGGAGTGCTCTGCCATGCTCACTACCCATGGCAGAAGTCTTCTTCCCCTTCTTATCAGCTCCCAGCCTAAGAAAAATATTAATATTCATCAGAACTGCCACACTTGTCTGCTGAAATTAATCAGCACATCATCATTAGCCAGAGTTTTGCACATTTTAATAATGCACAGGGACTGACCTAAAGAATTTGAAGCTAAAAAAAAAAATGGCAAAAGCCAAAGGCTGCATTTGTAGTGTGACCTTTGGGCACAGAGAGACAGCCAAGTCTGCACTGTGAATTCTGAAAAGCACTGCTTTTTCTCACACTCAAAGGGATAAGGCAAAAAGGAAGCCCTGGAGGTCCCCCCTTGGCCACTCCCTGTTCACAGAAAGCCACCCAGAACCTTGCCAAAATGGTTTTTGAATATCTCCATGGAGAGAGACTCCACAGTAGGACTTATCCAGAAAAGAAGGTGTCTGTCTGTTCAGGTGGAACCTACTGGGTTCCAGTTTGTGCCCATTGCCCCTTGGCCTGTCCCTGGGCACCACTGAGCAGAGTCTGGCCCCAGCCTCTTGCCCCCTGTATCCTTGAGCTTTTGCTCAGCATGGAGCAGATCCCCTCTGGCTCTGCTCTTCTCCAGGCTAAGCAGCCCCAGGGCTCTCAGCCTTTCCTCCTGCCAGAGATGCTCCAGTGCCTCCAGCATCTTGGGAGCCTCTGCTGGACTCTCTCCAGGAGTTCCTTATCTTTCCTCAACTGGGGAAGCCCAGAACTGGAGCCAGGACTCAAGCTGTGACCTGACTAGGGCAGAGTAGAGGGGGAAGAGAACCTCCCTTGACCTGCTGGTCACACTCTTCCCAACGCACCCCAGGAGACCATTGGCCTTCTTGGCCCTGAGGCCACATTGCTAGCTCATGGTGAACTTGTCTACCAACACTCCCAGGTCCTCCTTTGAGCTGCTTTCCAGCAGGTCAACCCCTAACCTATCCTAGTCCATGAGGTTATTTTTTCCCAGGTGTAGGAACCTACCCTTGCCCTTGTTGAATTTGCAGCCACACCTTGTCACAGCATCTCCATTTGTGAACCCTCCAAACTTCTCCCAATCATACAGAACTTGCAAATCCACAGGGAATTTTGCACCAGACATTTTTTTCCCTGTGACCCTCTACCCACCACCACCAAGACCCATTAACTCCTCCACCCAATGCCTGTTGCCAGCTCTAATGAGCTGAGGCTGGCTCCAGCTCTGCTGGGATGGATGGGATCCACCACCAGCTTCTTGTTCATAAATCTTCATGCTGGATCCCTCTAAAAATCAGCAGCAGAGGGAGGATTTTGTCCCTCTCTTACCCATCCTTACTTCTGCTTTCAGAAAAGAAAATCAGATTCTTTATGCTTTAGCTATGGTTTGATGCAGAAGATACAGACTTCTCCTGGTGCTGTGCACATGACAAGTGGAGTAAATTCATGGGTAATTCCCATTATTTGGCTCTAAAATCATTCTGGAACAAGAAATAGCTGAGTTCATGAGTAGAATAATGAATAGGCAGACAGCATGATGCAGTATTTTAGAATAAAGAAGGTTTACAATGAAATTTTCTTTGGCAAATCATTTTTTCTCCCTAAAAGGAGACTGAGGATTGGGTTTACCTCTCCTGGTTAGTACAGACATGAGCTGGTTTTGCCCCACTATTCACTGCAAATGTTTTGGGTTGTTTTTTTTTTGAGGGAATAGACTGTACTGATGTATCTGTGAACTCCAAAAACTACCTGATCTCACCAGTGCCCATGTTGCTTCTCCAGCTGATGCTGTCTGAGGACCTTGTGCTAGGAGACTGGAATTAAGAAGCTCAAGGAAGCATCAAATCTAACCTGTTGGAGAGCCTAAAATATTAACCCACTCATTTCTTCATGTCTGGAATGTTATTGTTTTACCTCTTTTTGAAACAGTGGGGAAAAAAAGCCTAATATTAACTTGTCATCACTGATAACTTCACAGAATATCCCTGAATCTCTTCACTCACCTCTAAGTGGATTAATATCTCCAAATGGGTCCATCCATCAGCCGTGTCCAGGCCTGGGGGTTGAACATCTACAACAGCAAGATTAAAAACTCAGCCTGTAAATTTAGAGAAAGAACTCCTGAGAACTTTCTCCTTTACCTTTGAGACATCTATTTTTCAAGCCTTCCAGGCGGCAGAAGATCAGAGCTGGAAGGGAATTGGCCCAAGCAGTTTGGGATGTGAAGTGTGCTCAGCTCTTGCTTGAGGATGATTGTACACTAATGGCATGTTTTGGCATTTCTGACAGCTGAGGTGTTTCATTAAAACAACATTGGAATTCAAGGAACTTCCCCCATGAAATTCAGTATATTATTTACTCCCCAGTTAGAGCAGACACAGATCAGCAGACACAGAGTGTTACTACATCATTTTGCAATTATTTCTCTTGACAGGTTGAAGGTGGCTTCATGCATGGTAAGTACTTAGACTTGATTTTTTCCCCCCTCATTTTATCTGATTCCACCATCATCAGTCTCTCCATCAAGCAGAATATCTACCAAAAGCCAGACCATGAGTTCAGAGTCACTATAACTTTTTGAGCAGGAGCTCCAACTCTTGGCCAGATGGTCCAAAACTCTCTGCTTCCCTCATCTCATCTTCCAGTGCCACCCATCAGAAATCTGAAGCCAACCTCTACTAACAGTCATTTTGGTTTATATGTCTTCAGTCTCTCCTCTCCTCTGAAGGTATTGAGACCCTGGCCCAGGTTGCCCAGAGAGGTGGTAGGTGCCTCATCCCTGGAACCATTCCAGGTCAGATTGTCTGGGGCTCAGAGCAACCTGATCTAGTTGGAAATGTCCCTGCTGACTGCAATAGGGTTGGACTAGATGACCTTGAAGACAAGGGAATGGCATGAAGCTGTGCCAGGGGACAGATAGGCTGAATATTAGGTGAAGGTTCTTCACCCAGAGGGTTTTGGAGCACTGGAACAGGCTCCCTAGGAAAGTAGTCACAGCACCAAACCTCATAGAACTCAAGCAGCATCTGGACAATGCTCTTAGACATGTGGTGTGACTTCTGGGGCTGTCCTGTGCACAGACAGGAGTTGGACTCGATGATCCTCATGGGTCCCTTTCCAACTCAGGACATTCTATGATTCAACGAAACCAAGTGCTCCTCTGGTGTAGGCAACGTCCCCAGGCTGGGCTCTACTCCATCCATGGGCTCCCGCTGCCACCTTGTGCTCACATGCTGCATTTCAAGGGAGCTTTTCCCTTCCCATCCTCATCCAAACATGGAAGTGCTTCTAGAGGAGTTTGGCTGAATTAATTGCGTATTGAAATACCAGCAAAGCTACCTGGGGACACTTCACTGCAGCTTTTTGGTACCTAAAGGGAGCCTGGAGGAAAGATGGAGACTCTTTTAACAGGGCTTGTTGGGACAAGGCAAGGGGTGATAGTTTTAAACTAAAAAAAAAAAGGAGAATTAAACTAGAGAGAAGGAATAAATTTAAGTTGAGGGTGGTGAGATATTGTCCCTGGTTGCCCGAAGAGGTGGTAGATGTCCCATCCCAGGTCAGGTTGTTTGGGGCTCTGAGCAACCTGACCTAGCTGGACATGTCCCTCTTGCTGCAAAGGGGTTGCACTAGATGACCTCTGAGGTCCCTTCCAACCCAAACCAGTCTGTGACCTATTTAATAATAAAAATAGCTGCACATAAAATAGAAGTGATCTGCTTACACAATAAATTCTTGGTGCTTACCTTACACAATGGCTGCAAAACTCACTTCCATCCTGAGCCCACCTGTAGGATGCAAGTACAGCTGTACTGGTCATCACCAACCTCATTCCTCCACCTAGGACCCAAGAGGATGACTCTCAGCATCATTAGAGTTGTGTGAATGTTTCTGGTTTGCAGGCAAGAGCGAAGGGCAGGCAGAGGGAGCTGGAAATTGTAGGTTTGCAGAAAACTGATGGGTTTGCAACAATGAACTGCTCAGAAACTGAAGTCAGATTTCCTGGAAAGGCACAGCTGAGATCAGTTAAGTCTCCTTCTTTCAGTTTAAAACCATCACTCCTTGTCCTGTCCCAACAGGTCCTGCTGAAAAGTGTCTCCATCTTTCTCCTAGGTCCCTTGAACTACTGAAAGACCACAAGAAGGTCTCCCTGGAGCCTTCTTTTCTCCAGGCTGACCAACCCCAACTATCTCAGCCTGTCCTCACAGCAGAGAGCTTCCAGCTCTCAGATCATTTTTGTGGCAGATCCTCTGGACCTGCTGCAACAGCTCCACGTCCTCCTTGTGCTGAGGACTCCAAAGCTGGGCCCAGCACTGCAGAAGTACTTCATAAAACTCCATTTTTAAGAATAACATCTGTAGTGTTTGCTTCCAAATCCTTTCATCTTTTACCTCTGTAGAACAGATGTTTTCTCTCCATGTACATTCCTGGTAAACAATGACCCTTTCCATCTTGAAAAGAAGAGGAAAAAAAGGTCTTAATCCTTTTAATAGTCCTCCTAAAACAAATTAAATCTCTGAGGATTAAAGTAGTACTTGTTCCTCACTTTGCAAGGTCACAGACAGGCATTAGCTTAAGGGCAATTAATTGCAGAAGGATGTGTTTTTCCAGTGTGGATGTTTACCTATCTCTCTATGTGCATTTCCAGGGTATATTGGTTCCTCTTCATCCAGCTAACTCTCCTCACCATGCATCTGCAAACAGAGAGATGGCTCTGCTCCGGGTGTTGCTCACAACAGTGTCATAGTCATGATCCATGCTGGGTTCCCTGGCACATTTGAAGGATCAGAAAGTCAGGAGGCTCCACTATGCCCTTGGTGAGGTGGATGGAGAGGGTAGAAAGTGAAAAATCCTGATACCATCACCTCCTATGAGGGCTGTGTAATACATAAAAAAAGAAATTCCTATTTAACCCTACAGCACAGTCAAATTCACCATTATGTTTGGTATTTCTGTCCACAAACAGATTTTTTTCCTTACATGAATTAATATTCTAATAAGGGAAAATCCTAACAATCACTGAAGCTCAGGAGCAAGGCAATGTGCTGTTCTTTGACATCAAGCTGTCAGACAGCATTATAAATGCATTTTCCCATTATCTATCCCTTTCTAAGTCTTTTTTTAAGATGATATTTTGAGTAAAATTCACATTTAAACCCCCGACCATCAGCTGCTCTTCTTCCCAAAGCAGGGGGACCAGCAGCTCTATTCAGCTTTGACAAGGGAACCTGTTTTCACAGTGTATTCTCTGAAAAAGAATGGATGAAAAGAAGCAAACCCACACAACAGATGGTAAGGAAAAGTCCTTGTTATTCCTAAGCCATAGTAAACCTCCTTCAACAGCTCACCTGTGTCAAAAGTTAAATGCCCCCTCCTTTGTGTTTCTGCCAAGGGCAGACAAGTTCAAGTTGCCTGAGGTCTTTTTTTTTACCTTAGCCAGCAAAAAATCAGTTAAGAAATGAAAAAATTTGAGGGAAAAATAAAAAGCAGAGGAGCAAGTTAGAATGTTTGGGTCAGCTCTTCAGTACTTTCATTTTTCCCTGCTCTGAGAGCAATCTCTTGGGAACTCTTTCGGGGTTTGGAAATGCAATTTTGAACAGGTTTCAGAAGGTGCTTCCCAAGGACATGATCCTGGCTCAGAACTCTGCTCTGTGCCAGTCCTGTCTTCAATCATCTGCCTTTGTGCCACTCCTAAGGCATTCTCCAAACTCAGAAAATCCTACAGAGAATCACAGAAGAGAACCACAGAATTGTTTTGGTTGGAAGAGACCTTTAAGATCATCAAGTCCAACTGTTAACCAGCACTACCAGGTCACCACTAAACCATGTCCCTCAGCATCATATCTCCATGGCTTTTAAACCCCTTCAGGGATGGTGACTCCACCACTGCCCTGGGCAGCCTGGGACAGGCCTTGATGACTCTTTCAAGGAAGAAACTGCTCCTCATGTCCAACCTAAACCTCCCTTGGCACAACTTGTACTATCACTCATTCCCTGCTCTTCAGAAATCCATGCATGGAGGCAAAGAAAACACAGGCAAGACATGGTTTAGTGGTGAGCATAGTAGTGTTGGGTGGACTCAATGTTCTCAGGAGGTCTTTTCCATCCATAATGATTCTGTGATTGAGGTCAGATTTGAGTTTAAACAATAAAAAAAAATCATGATTTCAAATGGGCAATTTGAAATCCATCCACTTAGTCACAGGAAGCACTGGACCTTCTGCATGTCAGGAGGTTGGAAAAGACCTCTAAGATTATCAAGTCCAACCATCATCATGTGTCAGAAGGTAAAATTTGGGCTGAATAAGAATTGTTTGGTTTGTTTGGGGTTTTTTGGCAAAAACTCAGATATCATCTCCTTTGAAGAGATCTCAAGACTCTTTTCACCATTCCATCCCAATCTCCACTGCAGCTCCCAATGGGTTGTGTCAGTCAGCCCATGCTAAAGTTGAGTAGCTAGAGCAAAAGAACATAAAAAACCATTCCCATGCTGAGCTGAACACAAGAAAAATACAGCCCAAGGAATAAAGAATTAAGCTCAAAAAAATCAGTATTTTTACATTTAACTAGGGCTTCAACATGTCATTAAAAATTTAGGTCAAGCACACAATGTCTAAAGGTTCTCAAGGAATACAAGGATGAAATTATCTGCCAGTAATTTATCTCTAACCATTGGGTAGCAGCAGGTAGCAGTTAATTGAAAAAGTGGCTTATCTCTAATTATTCTTCTATACCCTCCTTACCAGCCATATTAGAGTGAAACACACCCAAAAAACATACCTAAAATACTGTTGAGTCTGATTTAAAAGAACATATTCAGAAATGGTGATGCTCTTCTTTAAAACATAAAGAGTTTGCCCAAGAACCTCTGCAAAGTCCTGGATTTTGGGGCCATATACATGTTTTCTGAGTTACTACACATTTCATGGCATTGAGCCCACAAAGAGAATTTAATTCAACTTTACCTTTTTTTCTTTCTGCTTTGAGTTAGAATCTTTCTGGTTGTGGGGTGTTGGGGATTTTTTTTCCTCTCTGAAAAGGAGAAAAAACAAAGTGGGTTTATGGCTTGAGGAATTGCAGTTACTTGTAAGAAACTCAGAGATGCTCCCCAGCCTCTACAACTACACAGGAAGGCCAAGAATAGTTCTGATTTTCTTTGGAGACTGAGGACATTTTGATCCATCAGCAGCAGATGGCCCTTAGCTACAGAAGTGGTACTAACACAGCACTTCACTTTTCATTACGAAGTTCAAGTCCAAGAAATTGCTTTTGTCCCCCTTGTTAGGAAGAGCTACAGCTTCTCCTTAACCACACTAGCCCCAAGACCAACAGTCTATCACCTCATTACTACTGCTCTCTCTCTCATGATGTTCAGCTTCCAGAACACACTACCCACAAACAGCAGCATTTTAATAGTCTCTGAATGTCCCTACACTGGAGGGGAGGTGGTGGCAGCTTCCTCTGACCAAGAAAGCAGGCTCTCAGATGGCCTTTTGTTTGCCAGATGAGCATGACAAGATGATGTGTGTGTGCAGTGTGCCTAGGTGGCCAAGGCCAAGATCATCCTGGCTTGGATCAGCACTAGTATGGCCAGCAGGACTAGAGCAGGGATGTAGGAAGTGGGAGTTGGTCTCTTCTCCAGGTGCCCTGGAGGAAGGCATGGCTGCATTCACAGCCTTGATGATCCTTTCATAACCTTGTGATCCTAGCCCAGTGCAAGGTATTGTATGCAGTACAATACAATTGTATGCAGTGGTGTTCTCCAGAGCCATGTCTTCTACACTACCTACATCCAAACTTGGGCTTCCATTTAGCAGAAGCAGACAAAAAACAATCTTTCAGCAGCACCTCTAGGAACAGTTGAGGTTCCACAGCACCAGGTGATGCAGCCCAGGGACATGATATCCCTTCTTCTTCCACCCAACAACAAAGAACATTGTTGTAGATGATAAACAGTGGGATTGCAATGGAGGTTGTCCTTACAAAGAGAATATAAGAGAAGTTAAAACCCCCTCTAGGACCAGCAATAATTTTTCCAGCTCTGCTCTGACAGAACTTTGTGGCAATGACAAAGAGAGAAAACTTCTGAGCCTAGAAAACAAGAGCACATCCTGATGCTGAGCTCACAAGAGCATGAAGCACAACAAGAGCAACTGATTTTTCCAATTGCATTTCATTTGGAGAGCTTAAGAGTTAAACAAAGGGAAAATTGTGGAAACTTACTGGAGCCAGAAACCATTAGGAGACGCTAACACTATATTAGTTTAAAGGGATTCTGTCAAGTGGAATTTTAGCCTTTTTGGGGTTTTTTTCCATGTAATTAATGTCCCTGTAACATTAGTTACACTGGCTCTGAAGCTGGAAAATAGTCTTTGCTGTCTCATCTTCACTGATATTGAACTTTCCTTCATGGAGATCTTACACAGTACTCTCATTTCAGTTATAATTTGGTTTATTTGTTTATAGGGCACCAGTGTATTCCTTATTCCTACCTTCCCCATGGATGTGTGTGATGCTTTGTAAGCAGACACAACCTCTCCTGGGGTTTATGGGCACTGATTTCTCCACCAAGGAATATTTTTCTGAGCAAAAACTCAAGCTCATTCCTTTCCGCCGTGTTCCTCAGAATTGATGTTGTCAGCTTGCTGCTTTAAGTAAGAAGCAGAGTTTATTAGTTCAAGCCACTTTAAAAAAGACTGGAGGAGCATCTTCAATCATGCACAGAAGTTCCAAGCCTCACCCAGAACCCACAGCTAGCACAGTCCTGGTTGTTAACTAAATATTAATCAAATACAAACTCCAGAGCCTGGTGATCTCCTTTATCTTTCATATTTTTGGGGTAATATACTAACGGTAGCAGCAGGAATCATACAATCACAGACTGATTTGAGTTGGAAAGGACCTTTCAAGGTCATCTAGTCCAACCCCTCTGCACTCAGCTAGGACATCTGCAACTGGAGAAGGTTGCTCAGAGGCCCAAACAACCTGACCTGGAATGGTTCCAGAGATGGGACATCTCCCAGCTCTCTGGGATTAAAAATCCACAATTTTCTCCCTGGCTTACAACAATAATATTCATTAAGGGGAGTGATACCACTGGAAACATTTGGCTTTCCAGAAAGCACTAGAATTTCAAGCTGATTCTGCAAGCAAAAGAGCACATCTGGAGCATTTGGAAATGTGCTGAGTGCTGACAGAATTCAATAGCCTCTGAAAGCCTTGATTCAATCTCCCTACAGCTGGGATGCTGGGAGATGGGCATGTGGCTTGTTCCATCACCCCTCATAAACCAGGGCTGTTTGATCCCCTCTCAGCCAAGGAAAAGAGGGAAGAAATTAAAGAACTCTGCTTTTCCCTTGATTTTCAAAGCTGAAGGGAGAACCTACATCTTTGATGCAACCACTCCTTTTGTTTTGTCAGATGCCTGCTGCTTTAAAATAGGAGAGAAATAATATATGAAACACAAAGCATTTAAAATAAGGTTTGAAACCATCAGGAAAAATAATAAGCAGCCTCCTGCAAAGGATCATGTCCTGCTGCCATCATAGCTTCACCACCACCATCCACACAAAGTCATCCTCTCTGCAATGGCCTTCAATAAAACTCAAAATAATAGGTACCTGAGAAGACCAAAGAATGGGGGGAAATTCATTTGCTTATTTTATGCTTTCTCTGTATTTCTTACAGAGAAAGTCACAAGTATAACTCCATCCCCTTCAAAGTTATTTCTGACTCAACCTTTTCTGTATCATGCTGTAAATTACAGAACTATCTGAAGGGGAGCGGAGAGCAAGCTCCACTTCACCACCAGGACTGGTTCCTATCACAAACAGCTTATTATAAAGTTTGTTATAAACCATCCTATAAACAGGCTCACTCTCCTCAACTTACCTCATTAATTCTGCCCTGTTAATTAATTCCCTTGTTCCTTAGAGCATAGGTAACCAAACTGTTGGCTTGGGGAGGTGTTTTATTTTTCCTTCTAGCATCAGTCCTCTCTCATGGTTTGGGTCCCTCCTGGCTTTGGAGGTTGGATGAGGGAAAAGGTTGGACCAGTGGCTCCCATCTGGCTTCATTTTCCCCCCTTGTAAAAGAAAAAAATTTATTTATTAGTGTGGAAAAGCATTTAAACACCTCAGCTCTGCAGACATGCCCATGCTTACTTCTGCAAGGAGTCAACACAGCATCAAGACTCACACATTTGTACTTTAATACACAGTGGAATCAGAAGACAGTGAGTCCCTACCTACCTCCAAGAAGAGGTTTGCTTCTAAGCATTTGAATTCCTTTAACAACTCTCCTAATGGATATTTACTTGCTGCTAATCTAGTGTACATTAGCTATTGAAGAAACATGAGCTTAAAATTAACTGCAGCTTATTACTATGCATTAAGAACAGTGTGAGTTTCTACTCTACTCTACTTTGCCCTAGCCAGGCCATAGCTGTAGTCCTGGCTCCAGTTCTGGGGTCCCCAGGTCAAGAGAGATAAAGAACTACTGGAGAGAGTCCAGTAGAGGTTCCCAAGATGCTGAGGGCACTGGAGCATCTCTGGCAGGAGGAAAAGCTGAGAGCCCTGGAGCTGCTTAGCCTGGAGAACAGAGCCAGAGGGGATCTGCTAAGTGCTGAGCAAGAGCTCAAGGGTATAGGGGGCAAGAGGCCATCTCCAGGGCACCTCAAGCCTGACAATACATTAAGAGAAGCAACTAAAAAAGTTAGAAGGTGCTAAATTTCTTTTCTTTTTTTAGGGTTGTTTTTTCCCCAAAAGCAGCTTCTCTCAGTTGCTGGCTAACCCAGAAAAGCTGAGTCACTCAATGCCCAACAGCAGTGCTGAGGCAGATAATTGCACACACCTAACACTTTGCTTTTTCTATGCTGATGGTGAGGAAGAATTAGTAATTAAGGGTAATTATCTGACTGAACACTTTTTCATTGTTGTTAAGATGCTGAACTCAAGCCTGGGTTGTTTATGAGCAGCTTATAGCTCTTCCTCTCTGGAGCATGCTGCTTCCCGGTGTGGTGAGAGAGGGGAAGGAGAAGGGAGGAATAGCATATGCTAACCTTAACTTGTTTTGACTGGACACTGAAATCTTACCTCTGGTGAAGGACACATTCTTCTCCATATGTCCCCTTCCTTTGGCTGCACACCAGCCCTGAATGCCAGAGGTTGCAGGAATGGCAAAACCACTTACTTCCTAATTAAGGAGTCATTTGGCAATATGAACTGTTGTTTTGCTCCCTCGGTTCTTTTCCTTCCTATACGCAGCTAAACAAAAACTCCACACAGGAATGACAAACCTGTTAAAAGAAAACTTGGATTTGTGACCTACATACCTCTCCCCAGCTTTGTTATTATGAAAATATAAATGTGCTGTGAAAGGTTAAGAGGTTGGAACTAGACACCTTGAACACAGCTCCTTCAGGAAGTACCTGGAAGGAGGTAGCAGTGAGATGGGTTTGCTCTCCCAGGTAATAAGGAATAAGTGAAGAGGAAATGGCTTCAAGTTGTACCAGTGGAGCTTCAGATTAGATATTTGGAAGAATTTCATCACCCAAAGGGTTATCAGACATAGGCCCAGGCTGCCCAAGTTTATGCTGGAGTCACCATCCCTGGAGGTGTTCATAAAACCTCAAGCATAAAAGGTGCTTGAGGACATGGTTTAGTGGTGACCTGGCAGTGTTATGTTAACAGTTGAGATCAATGATGATCTCAGAGGTCTTTTCCAACCATAATGATTCTATGATTATTTCTCAGACCAACTGTCCACAGAGGATTGCAACCATGAGCTGCTCTAATTTTGCAGCTCAGTGTCAACATTTCAGCCTTCCATTCTGAGTGAGTTCAGACCTGGCTTGAGCAGCCTAAATGATTTCTCTATCGCCTTCTCAGATGTCCTCAGTTTCCTCATCCCAAAACCACACAAGAGCCACAGGAAATACAGGAGTGCAGAGTTCTGTGAGCCACCTTAACACAAATTATTCCTCACAGAAGGAGCTAGCTTGCAGCTGCATATTTGTAGGCAAATCTTAGTCTGCATTAAGTGAGATAAGAAGATGGGATATGTGTATGTGTGATATCTGAGTCCTTACAAAGCATTATAGGCACAGTCTATATTCCAAACTCGGGCAGATGGAGCTCGTTTAGCCCTGGAAGGCCTTCCATCTAAGAGGTTAAACCTCCGTCCTAAGGACTTGGCTGCCAGCGTCCAAGCTTGCTAGGCCCTGGCAGATGAACCTTAGGACTAAAGGGTGGGTCCAGCTCTGTGCATGCTGTGTCTCACCTAAAAAAAAAAATCCATAGCGCAGGCTCAAGGGTGCTATCCGCTATCCTCTTTTTATGAGGAGTGTGGGTGGAGCCCTCCCTGGATCTTCGTTCGTGAAGCCTAGCCATGACGACGACAAAGCATCACTCATCAGGAGCAGCCCAGATCACTTCTATCTTCCATTGCCTTTCTACTAATTTTTCTTTTCATCTCCATGCCCTGGAGGTAAGTGTAATCACTTTAAATGTGATACTAATATCTCTTGCCCAGCAGCCTGGATTTTACTATCTGTTATTTGCTATCTCATGGCCAGAAGGTCAGGGAGGGGATTTCTGCTCTCTGCTCTGAGGAGATCTCACCTGCAGTGCTGGGTCCTGCTTTGGAGTCCTCAGCAGAGGAAAGACGTGGAGCTGATGGAGCAGGTCCAGAGGAAGCCACAAATGTGATCCAAGGGTTGGAAGTTCTCTGCTGTGAGGACAGGCTAAGAGAGTTAGGGTGGGTCAGCCTGGAGAAAAGAAGGCTCCAGGGAAATCTTCTTGTGGTTTCTCTTCTGGGTCCCTTGAAGTACTAACAGATGGAGGCAGACTTTTTAGCAAGGCCTGTTGGGACAGGAAAAAGGGTGATGGTTTTAAATGAAAAGAGGGAGATTTAGACTAGAGAAAAGGAAGAAAAAGTTTTGTGCTGAGTGGTGAGACACTAGCCCAAGTTGCCCAAAGAGGTGGTAGATATCCCATCCCTGGAACCTTTCCAGGTCGGGTTGTTTGTGGGTCTGAGCAACCTGATCTAGTTATAGATGTCCCTGCTGATTGCAGTGTGGTTGGACCAGATGACCTTAAGAGGTCCCTTCCAACCCAAACCAGTCTCTGATTCTATGATTAAAGCATTTGTATACTTCCTAATTAAGTCAATCATTATTTGAAAAGTATCTTTTTGACATGTGACATACAATTAAATCTATTATATTGCTAGCCCAAAACACAAAACACTACAACCCACCTTTACTTCCATTTTCTTTACTTCCTCATGTTATGTGTGCCACCTATTAAAGGAAAAATACTCAATATATAGAGGAAAAAAAAAACACCCAAGAACTGAATGACAAACAAGTACTTTCTGGTACTTCTACCCCTGCACATTACTGCTTGCAGGGAATTTCCACGTCAGAGCAATAACTTCAGACCAAATTGGACTGGTGGGGTCACCAATCCTTTTGAAGAGGCACCATCTCCCAGGAGCAGAGCAGGAGCTTTTATTATCCTCTGTCTCTGGCTAAGCATTGTGTAAATGATGTGATAAAAAGCAGATGGTAGGACTTCTGCCTAGATATGGCTGAAAAACAATTGGACTTGCTTAGATAAGTTCCCCAGGGGCCCTTTTCTTGGAGCATTCCTCTAGAAGGAGAAACAATTCCTTTATTTTTGGCTGCTATTGTCTCCTGCTGAGGGAATACATCTACTGTAATGATGAACTCTCTGAAGGGTGAAATGGATGTTGCTGCTGTTTCAGGATGAATCTCCTGAATCGTGCTGAGGAGGTTTTGGCTCCCATGGACCTGGCAAGGACTTTCCTAGCTGTAATCACAGACTGCCTTGAGTTTGGGTAAAAGGAAGGCTTTATTTTATCACCTGGCTGGAAGGAACCAGAGCAAAGAAGTGTTCAGCAAGTAAACTCTTCCCAACAGGGGCATCCTGGACACATTATTCTCAGCACCTGTAGGCTCTTTTGGCCATCCTCCTATAGTCAATAAACTTCAATAAATAGCAATAAATATAACTTTTTTTGGTAAAACTATTCTCCTCAGCACCATTATACTAGCACAGACTATACAACGGCTCTTGCACACACTCAGTCTACACCTCCACAACTCACATCACAGTCCCGTTATTCCTATTTACACCTTAAGGGATGCTCCAAGAAGCCTCCTCTTTGCTGCTCTTGTGTCCACAGAAAAATATCCTAAGTTAGGGGGGTTTTGTTGTTTTAATATCATTATATTCGGTACTTGACAGTGGTAACAAAAAAAAGAACAAAACCTCAGAACATTGAAGAATTAGACTTTTAAAGAGGAGTTTCAAGCAGCTCTTCTTGTCCTAGTGTAGTATCTCATTTTCTCAGCAGGTGATTAACATCCTTTTTGTCCCACTGGGATCCACCCAGTGACACTCCCCTGATACAGGGATACACAGAGGAGATAAAAGGAATTCATCTGTCACTGGCAATGCTCTGAACAGTGTTAAATCATATATTCAGCACCTACTTATCTGTTCTCTATACAGAGATCTGTAGTGACAAAAAGCCTATTATGGAAGGTGATTGACTGAAAATAGAGAGCAGAAGGTGAAAAAGAATATTGGTGATCATTTACTAGTCATATTTTACATTTTCCCCTCTAATTTTATGTGCTTTCAGCTTACCCACAAGAGAAAAGGAAGCAAGGATAGAAAATGATACTGTTGTAATGTGGTTCTAGCTAATTAGGGATTCCTCCAGTAATTCGGTCAATAAATTATGAGATTTAGGGTTACCACTGGAAAAGGTGGATGCTGGCAGCATCTCCAGGTACTTCTCCAGCAGACCAAGAACTCCTGGCACTCCAGGTTGAACCTGGTGATCTTCAAGGTCTCTTCCAACCTTAATGATTCCGTGATTCCAGAGGTCACCAGAAGAGTGGGTGAGGAGCACATCGAAAGAGGAACCAGAGACCATACTGGGATGAGATACCTAAAGGCAGAGGAATAAGAGAAAGTAATCATATCTCCAGCTCCTGAGCCCTTTGTGACCTCCATACTTTATCTTCCAGAGGGACAGCAAGAAGAGGCACATGAAAGAAGGACAGGACACAAGGAGGAGTTAGTGACCAAATAGATAATTCCACTGATTTATTGGTGCATCTCACACAGATTATGACATCAGTCATGTCCTAATACATGAGGGGCAAAATGATTCCTAAATGAGTAGCAAGGGAGGCCAGGTAGAGGTATGCAAGTTAGCTGTTGAGTAAATCCCAGCAAACCTAGAAAAGCCCAACTTTGCTAGCATAAAGTGAGGCTCACAGAATAAAAATTTGACCTTAACTTTTAAAAGTTTTCCATAAGCTTATTTCTTCCCTTCCACTCAATAAGTTTTCTGCTTTATTAGCAAAAGGTGAAAGGTTCTCCTACCCCTTACCAGTTACCTAAGCCACCCAGCCCTCTGTGATGTTGCCTTGCATAACTAAGTTTGGTTCCAGACTTCCTGGTCCTCACTTCAACTTCTTTGTCAAATAAGAGCAATTTTCCACTTATGCAGAAGGCAGCTAATTAGCATGGTGGCCTGTCATTCTGTCACACTGCCTTGACAAACAATACAGGAGATTAAAGAGTTGCTAATTGGCTGATAACTGCTAGCAGCAATTTCAGGGTGCTAATGGACCAAGCAAACATGAAGAAGTCGCTTTGATCAGACTGTGGAAAAATGAAACAAAAGGAGCTTTTGCAGGATGAATATTGGTGTCCCACAGAAGAAATCCCACCTGCAGGTAAAACTTGGAATGAGAGATTAAAGAACACTACTGCTATAGATGTAGTAGGGATGTTTTGCCCACAGAGGAAAGCTTCTTGCAAGTCATTCTTGGCTTTGAGCATCATTAATGAAAAAAAGTGCAGAAGAGATCATTTAAAACAAATTGCAAAAATATTTAAGGATATGTTGGGGTGCATAAAGAGTTTGACAAGCAGGTCAAACGAGGTTCTTCTCCCTCTCTACTCTGCCCTAGTCAGACCACAGCTGGACTCCTAGCTCCAGTTCTGGGCTCCCCACTTCAAGATAGACAAGGAACTCCTGGAGAGAGTCCAGCAGAGGCTCCCAAGATGCTGAGGGGACAGGGACGTCTCTGGCAGGAGGAAAGGCTGAGAGCCCTGGGGCTGCTTAGCCTGGAGAAGAGCAGAGCCAGAGGGGATCTGCTCAATGCTGAGCAAGAGCTCAAGGGTACAGGGGGCAAGAGGCTGGGGCCAGACTCTGCTCAGTGGTGCCCAGGGACAGGCCAAGGCACAATGGGCACAAACTAGAACCCAGGAGATTCCACCTGAACAGAAGGAGAAACTTGTTTGCTGTGAGAGCCCTGGCCCAGGCTGCCCAGAGAGGTTGTGGTGTCTCCTTCTGTGGAGAGATTCCAACCCCACCTGGATGTGATCCTGGGTAAGCTGCTGTGGGTGACCCTGCTTTAGCAGAGAGGTTGGATTAGATGATCTCCATAGGTCCCTTCCAACCCTCACCATTCTGGGATTCTGCGATATAGATACAGGAACTTCTTCAGAGTAGTAAGATGCAGCAGGAGCAGCAAGGAACTCTAAACTATTCCATCATGAAAGCCTGTGACCAAAAAAATTGCCAAATGAACTTGAAATATGAGCACTCTCTCCAGCCACTGAAGAGGAGTTAGAAAAGCTTGCAGATTGCCTTTCAGTTACAATCAATTAAGCACAAAAAGACAAGATAATAAGGGTAATTAACAACATTTAAGCTAGGATCATAAAAATTAACAGCATTAGTTCTGTTGCTTTCAGTTAATGTAGCCTTGGACAGGTCTGAAATGAATGGGGTAGCAGCAGTAAGGTCAGTGATCAGTGCTCCATTCCCATTCTTCTCAAAACAATGAGAAAAGAAGGAAACACAAGGAACAGGAAACACATTAGTGAAAAATGCTGGAGCACTCAATTTCTCCAGAAAAAAATGAAACAAAGACATAAAAATTTAGAAACACATAAATAATACTTCCAGAATGGTAAATATTGGGCTGCAAAAGCCTAGATGAGCTTAAATTCTCTTTTTTCATTGCCAAGGCCTTGCTAAATCTTCATCTTTCTTTATTTAAAAGCCTGTACCAGAAATGGTAAATAACCAGAGTGGGAAAGATCTTGTCTCCTACCATATCTTGATCAGTTCAGCCACTGAGTCAGAGATGTTCTGGGTTTTCTGGTTCCTGTAGGGAAAACAAGAAAGAAGATAAAACATCTTCCCATGAAATCTCCTTGATAACCATAGGATGGAGACTGGGACAGTGCACCCAACTTCCCTGGAACAGAAAGTTATGAGAACTAGGATTGAGATCAAGTGCTCAGGTATGGATCTTCCATCTTCTGCAAGAGTAACGTTAATGAAAACAGGTCATGGTAAAAAAGACAAGTGAGTATGGAAACAGGCAAGTCATTGTGGCTGCCAGTACTACTAGTTGTTGTTGGGGAAGACACGTAGGAGTTCATCTTAATCAACAGAAACTTCAAAAGTCAACTAAAAGACAGTAAGGAAAGGATGGAAGTTTCTTCTCTGGCTTTCTGCTGCAAGTTCTCTCCTTTAGGAGAAACACTAGGCTGCCCAGAGAGGTGGTAGATGTCCTGTCCCTGGAACCATTCCAGATCAGGAGCCCTGAATCTTCTTTTGAGGAGCTCTAGGGTGGGGAAAGAAAATCGTATTTATGTTTTTGGAGGGATCCAAATGTTACCATCTGCTGCTCTACGATTTTTCTGTGTTTTCCCCAGTTTAACACATTAATCAGTGACAAACTATTGCTACTCATTAGAGTAGCTGATGCTGTCTAAAATGATGAGCAAAGGAAAGAACCCTGTGGAATGGATTTCAGCTCCAAGGGAAGCTGCTGATTTCTCTCCAGCTCATTCCCCAATTTAACCCACTAATTGAAATCAGTCTAACTCCTTGCATCAACAAATGAAGGCTTAATTATGTTGTTCTTCTAACCTTGTGTTCAGAGATTGCATTGATCTTCATTATATTAAGAAGTCAAATTATTCCTTTCTTTCTGATGGCTCATGAAAGCAGGGAATTACACAGAAATCATGAACTGGGATTCTGTGCATTGACTATATCCTTATTATTTTATCTTGCTTGTTTACCATTAATGGTTATATTTTATCTGTTGCTTAACACCATTAGTGCTTAAATGATCTGAGATTGGTTCACAGAATTATTATAGACTTAAATGTAGCTTTCAGACAACAATAAAAGGCATAGATAGATTGTTTTTCCAAGTTCCCAAAAGGACAAACAGATTAATTCCTGTAGGTTGTGAGGTGCGGATTTATCTCACCAAAATGTAAGCAGAAACACTTACATAGGCCATACATAGTACAGGAGAAGCCTCAGTGATCAATGAAACAGGTATCTCAGGAGCTTTCATGGTAGGGTAGGTGCTGCCCAAGTTCCTCCAAAGGCTCTTCCTGAACCAGCTGCCAAAGTTTTGTTGGCAAACAATGTTGGGTTTGACGCCCATGTTATTTAAAACCAGTTCTTGCATCTGCTCAGATGATATAGAAGAAGCAGTCGAGCTTTTCTGCATCCTTTTGGATGCTGCATGTGAGAGAAAGTCATGGGAAAACTGGTTGATTTTTATAGTTGGTTCATTTTTGTAGTAACAGAGATACTTTTTTGCATCAAAATTCAATCAAATCCTTGCTCTTTTAAGCAAATGGAGTTGCCTGCAAGCCTGCAATATTTTAGAAGCCTGAATTCTAACAGAAGAGCAATTAGTCCAACAATGAGTCCTACATGAAAAAATTTGTTTTACACAGTTTTATTTCTACTCTGTTCAATTCTAGCTCTTTTGATGGCTTAATAATGAGGGGGGGGGAAGAGTGGGGGAAAAAACGCTTATGGAGGACAAAACAGTTTTCTTGAGGATGTAATCCACGTATAATAAAATGCAATCATGCAGGCTGCAGTAAATTCAACCTCTTATTAATATGAAGGGGAAAAATGAGAGCAGTCTGAGTGCTGTTAATGGGCATTCATTTAGCACAGATTGCACTCAATCCCTGCAGCAAGTTCTGAGCTCTTCTTCCCAGTTTATATCACAAGTCACCATTTGAAGAGCAGAGAACAAGAAGGAAAATTATGCTCCTAAGTGTTAAATCACTAACAATACCATTTCAAGACATATTAAATGTTCAATAATCCATCTTGCAAAACACTAAGGTCTTCAAGCCCATTTGAGATCTTAAAGGCTTAGCAAATCACACCATGAATGTCTCTGACTTGGTCTCACCAACTGGTCAGACCTTTGCCTGCTCAAACTTCTCTGCCACTAGTTGTTCCTCAATGTCATTTTTTTCCCCAATCAATTAATATATAATAATTAATGTTAATTTTTTTCCAGGGGTCACACAGTAAATATTTTTCCAAAGCTTTACTAGCTCTCAGCCAGACCTTTTACAAATCACCTTTGTTTTCACAAGCATCAGATGATAAATCTTTATTTTCCTAGTTGCCACGTGAGACAGGATCAGTCACACCACACTGAGTGAGGAACCCAGTGATGAATCTGTTCACCAGCTCCCTTTTTAAAGCCCCTTTCAAACCCTCAGTTAATCAAAGCTAACAAAGACCTTTCTGTCTGGTTTTACCCAGACTTTCTAGACCTTGCTAAGAGTATAGGTCAAGCCACCAGCTCCATAGTCATGGACCACACTGGGATCATTAGCTTGAAGTTGACTAAGTTGGTCTCAGAGAAGGCTGACTTCTCAACCATCAAGAAACAGCAAACTTGGCATCAAAAAAAAGTTTACTCTCCCTAACTCAAAGGAAAAAGGAGGATGCTGCCATCACAACTTGGCTTCCACCAGCCTGCTTGACCTTGGCAGGCTCCACCATCAAGCAAACAATCCTTGTAACTCTGTGGCTAAATAAACTGATTCAGGCTGACAGAGTGGTGATGCGAGAAGTGATATACATAGAGCATCAAGCTGTCATTGCTACAAAACCATTTTGTGTGTGTGTGTTAAACTAGCAGCACTTCAGAAAATGCCTGAAAACACTGCAATCTTCCAGCCAATTTTCTGATCTTCTACCATCAAAGCCAAAAAGGGAGGAAGGCTGCATTCAAGTGCTAAAGGACCAAAAAAACCCAGAGCATTGTGAAAATCTTTAGTGGTGTCATTACAAACGTGGCAGGTGCTGTTTGTCTGAGGTTGGAAACAAAGAAATATGAAACATTATAAGTTTCATGAAGGTTTACTGAATTTCACCTTCCCTCTAACTTTCATCACTTGAAGCTTCAGTTCAGTTGCATTCCAGCTGGATTCCCTTTTAACAACCCTTACACTAAAATAAGGATATCAAAACATCCCTAAGAGCCTTGCAAGCAAGTAGACATCTTTCTTCAAATACAGCCATTTAATAAATGCTGAAAAGTGCAGTTTTCTCCTGCAAATAATATTGTAGTTGCTCTCTACCCTCAGTGGAGCACAAACACCTCTGAATAACTCAGGCAATCACATCCTACACCAACCAGGTAAGGGAGTAAGTGCCTATTTAGCTTGAAAAATCTGATGTAAGTTCTCCTAAACCACATTTAGCTTATGGAATTATAGTACCTGCCTCACAGATAAATCTCTAATTACAAGGATTCCATTAGATTCCTATGAATAGTTAGAAAGAGGAGTGGAGTATTGCTATTATTTCATCTCTAGTACAGGATTTATTCCTTTACTGATGATTAAAAGAATTATACTAACCCTTAGAGTTAATTATTGTTAATATAAATGGAGTTTACTGTCTGTGAGCAGAACATCAGCACCACTAGTAAAATAGCTGTCTGCTATGCTTTGAAAATCATCTTCCTTTTATATTGACATGAAAGGTACTGGATAAATCTCATCTTTTAAAGCTAATATTTTATGACTGAAGAGGAGGAAAGGCGTTCCCCAAAAAAGCCAGCAGCCAAGATCATTTAAACCCAAAGCCCAAGCAATCACATAGCTTGTTTTAAATCAGTAAAAATAAAGCCAGAGGACCTTCTCACTTCCTACAACTGCAGGAAAAGAGGACTTAAAACAAGTCTGTTTTCATTTCTTATCCTGTTGTATTTCTTCATTTAAGATATTTAAAAACCATATTAATCCATATGGAAAAATTGTAATGGCAAACCAATAGGTTTCAAGACATGAAAAAAGGCCCTAAAAATATCCAGAGGGTTTGTCTGGTCAGTGTTTCTGTTCCTCTTTATCACAAGCTAGCAAGGAACAGAACCCTATCATTGCAATTTTTCACACAGTTCATGTGCATGAGGACTCTGTAGCCAAAGCCTCATCCAGTGCCCAGAGCAATCCTGGGTGTGTCGCATACAGAACAAGGAGTAGCACACAGAATAAGAGACAAACTCAGGGAAAGAAGCAAATTGGTCCCAAAAAATGTATCCCACAGGTTTTGCTTGCTCTACAAACCTTCCCAAAAGATGTGCTAGGACCAGGAGCTTCCTCACACTGTGGATGCTCAAGATGCTCTGCTGCATCCTCAGTTGCTCCCTGCCAAGGCTCACCTGGAGCCTTGCCTCCACCCTTGAGCTCTTGCTCAGCATGGAGCAGATCCCCTCTGGCTCTGCTCTTCTCCAGGCTAAGCAGCCCCAGGGCTCTCAGCCTTTCCTCCTGTCAGAGATGCTCCTGTCCCCTCAGCATTTTGGGAGCTTCTGCTGGACTCTCTCTAGCAGTTCCTTGTCTCTCTTGGACTGGGAAACCCAGAACTAGAGCCAGGAGTCCAGCTGTGGCCTGACCAGGGCAAAGCAGAGGAAAGGAGAACTTCCCTCAACCTGCTGGTCACACTTCTCTTCAGGCATCTCAGGAGACCATTGGCCTTCTTGGCCCCAAGAGCACATTGCTGGCTCATGGTGAACTTCTTGTCCACACACTAATTTCTCCTGGTGCTTGAGGTTATTCCTCCTTAGAAGGAAGGAGATGCTGTTGAAGGAGCTGATCTCTCCATGCCAAGATGTTTTAATCACCAGTAACCAGCACAACAGTTGTGTTGATTATTTCTACCACAGCCTAGAGATGTTTCCACTACTGGGGAACTGCTCAGGAAATGCAGGATCAGGACAGTATTTTGCACCCCAGGACTGTACCACTTTATATGGCTAAAGCATCAACTGCTTTGCCATTGGCAACTCCTAGAAATGAAATAATCTCCTATCAAGAAAACAACATTGCAGCAGCACAAAACAACTGCAGTTTGACCCAATTTCAGCTTCCCTTGGTGAATTTTAGAGGCTAAAAAACCAAAAAGCTCATTTTGACAAAGTCTGCATTATTCTGTAGCTGAAAAAAGTTCCAGTTAACAGGAAACATTTAAATTAAAGTGAAATTAAAGGGAAGATTTGGAACTATGCAAAGCAACTCAAGCCTTGTTAGTGTAATGTTGAAACCTTGTCCCTCTGGATGCTCTGAAATGAATAAAACCTGGAAAGCTGCTGATGAATCACCTACTAAAATATCCCAGCCACAGAACAGGTACAGAGGGGATATAAAAGCAGTGAGATTCTGAAATTGTACTTAAAGTTAGTTGTGGGGAAACAGAGGTAACATTTCATCATATAAACCACTTGGAAGACCTTTTGCTGCATCCATTAGAACTTTTCCCTGCATGGTCTACAGCAGAAGGCTGAGTTCTGTGATCCTGGTAGCAGAGCTGGGGAAAAGAGAAGGATGGAAAAAGGAAAGAAGAAAGTGGGAAATGGCATCAGAAAACAACTCACCTAAATGAAATTTGCTGTTGACAAGAGACCCACCTAAAGCCAGTACCCAGTTACTGAGGTGACACAGGTAATTGTCATCTATCAGCACTGAGGAATGGATAATCAGAGTCAATATATGGTTGGAAAAGACCTCTCAGATCATCAAGCCCAATCTTTAACCTAATACTACCATGCTCACCACTAAACCATGTCCCCAGGCACCATATCTACATAGTTTTAAAACACTACCAAGAAAATAATAATAATGTGAAATATAATAATAATATGAAATTCCTTTTCCTTTCTTTAGAAGGTCTGCTCCTCTCCATATTGAAATATTATAGGGGGAAAATCCCACATCCTTCTGTTCCCAGTGAGCTCTCCCCTATTTCCATAACAGAAAGCCTCAAAACCATGACATATCTTTCTGAGCTTAGCATACCCATCCCATTCCCAAGAAATAGCCATAGAAAACCCAACTTGTGTGCAAATCCTGAATTGCTTAATACCAGGCATCTCCCTAAAAATCCCTGGAAGTGTCCTTCTGGTTCAGAAGAACCTCACCAATTTACAAGTGAAGTAAGGATTAAGTAAGTGAGGATTAACCTCCCAGCTCCAACCACACTATCCTGTAGACTGATAAACTCTATTTTTTTTCTTTCAGTGCATGCTAAAAAATATCCAGGATGTGCCAAAGGAGCATTCTGCTTATTTCCTTCAAAGCATACATGGTGATTTTATTCAGAATATTATAGATCTATAGATAGATAGATAGATATATGCACACATAGGTGCATGGACATCTTCGTTGCAGCTACCTCCAGTTGTTCTCCTCTACTCCAGCCTGCACTGAGAACACTGCTCCTCACATTTAGATGCGGATTTACAGGTAAATGGGAATAGCCAAGCAAGGAGTTGCCAGTGGAGGATAAAAAAGAACAGAAGATGATAGCTACTTAAAGAGATTAACTTTCTTATTATTGTGTCACTGCACACTAATTCAACCAGCTGGGAGCCTCATTGCTGGCACCACAGAAAATTAAACTGGGAGAGAAAGCTCCTTTTTGGGCTGTTATTTTCATGGCTACAAGGTTTGGTTATGTGCCTTCTGGGCCTATGGTCCTGTACAGGAGGCTGAGCATTTAAAAGAGCAAGAACAGTTGTTTCCCCTAAAAAAAAAAAATTGGATTTGTATTTTAACTTGCTAGAAAAGTAGTCCTGTAATTTTTTTGCTATGGAAATAGCTCTTTGGATAATCTAACCTAACTTGTAACAGTGCTGTTAACACCTCACCCTTCCCTCACACAACATAAGTAGGCAATAAGCAAAGCAGAATTAAGTTTTCTTTGGTTTAATGGGTTTAACTCTAGGCTGCTATAATTTCCACCACAACAGATCTATATTTCATGAAAACCTATGTAAAACTGCTCTCCAGGTTATGGAAAACAACTTGCTTTCCTGACAGAGGAAACCCAAAGGGCTGAGAGAAGTCTGTGCCACTCCTCAGTATCCTCAGGTGCATGAAGAAGATTGTGACCAGCACGTCAAAGGAGGTCCTCCTCCCCCTCTCCTCTGCCCTAGTCAGGCCACAGCTAGAGTCCTGGCTCCAGTTCTGGGCTCCCCAGGTCAAGAGAGACAACAAAAAATGGACCAAGAAAGGAAGACTGAGAAAACTGGGCACGTCTGGTTTGCAGGTCCTTAAAGAGAAGGATAAGTAACAAAAAGAGTCAGGAATAAGCTCTTCTCCATAGTCCCCAAGGAGAAAACTACAAGTGATGAGCTGAAATTGCAACCAGAGGGAAATAGCTCAGACACTAAGAAAAATCTCCTTAACGGTAAGGGATAATTAGGCACAGGAACAGATTGCCCAGGGAGGCTCTGGACTCTCCATCAGCAGAAAGCCTTCTAATAGGTAGCACAAACATCTGCTGAGAACACTTGGAACACAATGGTGGTGATGCAGCAGGATGAATTCAATGACTTTTCACACCTCCTTTCTACACATAAATCAAGGGTGCTCTAGTCACCAAATCAAGTTCTCATCTCCAACAAGAGCACTATAACCACCATACCTCCCTTCTTGGCTTTTTGACACATGAACAAACATCTCCCTCAAGTACAGATGACTTTCTCTCCTTGAGGAGAGCTGCAGGAAGGTAAGAGGCCAGCAGCAACCATCAGCATCTACATCTTATACTGCAGAGAAGAGTTCCCAGCTGAAAGTGAGGTTCTTACCTGTAGTCCCAATGTTACATGTGTCAGCTTCATCCTGAAGCATTGATGGTTGGACTTGGTGATCTTAGAAGCCTTTTCCAACCTGAATGATTCTATGATTGTCTTCAGTTGAGAGAAAACACTGCTTGGCACAGCAGCCAAGCAGCCACATGTTGCTGGATCCTAAAAATGCATATTATTCTCAGTTTGAAGAGAAAAGCCTACCAGAGCAGGTGCATCAAACCTTCTTCAGTGCAGTAAGGTAAAAAAGAGCACTTGGTTGCTTCACTATTTCTTGGTCTTTGGAGTCAGATAGGTGAAGAGCTGAGTAAGCAGAACAAAAACCAGTTAAGTGAACTGCAGAAGGAAACATGGTCAATAGCTCACTAAAGCAACATTCTTCACCTGTACTTGGAATATTCAGTGGAGTTAAACTCATGATCCATAAAATTGAGAGCAATAAAATCAATATTTTCTTGTTGTTGTTGCTGTGTTGAATTAAAGTATTACTAATCATGCCTGAGAAAACATTGCTCTGACTTAGACACTGTTGTGGGTTTTTTAATCAGGAAGCTGAGCAATTGCAGATATTATTTCCCCTTGACAAGTTTCCACCCAAGAGTTTTTTAATGCCCTAATATCTTAAAGACTCCCATGAGTAAAAAATACCAAGGACACAGAACTCAAACTATTACACATCCAAAAACTATACAATGTTTAAATCTAAATCCTTTGGATTTCAGCCCAAAGCAGAGCCATGGGCAGATAGTTCTGAGCTCCTATCCCTATCTGTTTGGCTCCATCCCAACAGCAACCCACTTGAGGTGTTCAGCCCATCCAGCACATCCTTACACAGGGGTTGTTGTAAGTGTAATTAATGTATTTAAGAAGCAATGCCATCTTGAAGTGAATTCCAACAGATTTTGAAAATCACCACCTCAGAATGCCTTATTTTATGTCTCATAGATGAGCTGCTGCCATTTCTCATCCAGATGAGCTCCAGCATATGTTAAGGTGATTCCCTATTGTGTTTTTACAGCCACAAAGAGTAAACTCCCCAAAGCTCTCAGGAACAGAGTGAGCAGCAGCATCACAGAGAACATAAGTGAGTGGAGTCACCTGTCCCCTTTATCCACCTAATTGGACTTCCCAAAAGAAGGAATTTTCCCTCCAGCCCTTTCAAGTTCATGGTGTGCTTTCTGATCTTAGACTTGCAGGAACAGAAAACATCAATCATATGCTGCAAGAAAACATCAGCAATATAAGCTTTGAGGAAACATTCTAGGAAAGGAAAAGCCATTAACAGCTCAGATGCCAACACCTCTATTTCTATTTCCCAATTAACATTTTGATATGAAAATAAATAAGAAAACCACCACCATCCAGTCCAACCCCTGTTGGAGCTGAAGCAGTCACAACAGGATACTCAAGGCCATAATCCAGTTGAGTTTTGATTATTTCCAAGGGAAGAGATTTTACTGCCCCACAGAATCATTAAGTTTGGAAGAGATTTCTGAAATCATCAAATCCAGCTATCTAATTGTTTTTAACCCCTTCCAAGGATGGTGACTGCACCACCTTCCTGGGCAGCCTACACCACTGCCTTACCACTCTTTTAGTGAAGAAAATATTGCTAATATCCAACCTGAACCTCCTCTGGTGCAACTTAAGGCTATTTCCTCTTGTCCTCTCACTGGTAACCCAAGAGAAGAGACCAACCCCCATCTGTCCCAGTGTTTGACCACCCTCACCATAAACTACCATTCCCCTGTACTTATATTTGTGCCTCTTATATTTTCACTGTGCACCACTGAGAAGAGCCTGGCTCCATCCTCCTTTCCCAGCAGATATTTATCCACACGGATAAGATCCCTCTGAACCTCCTCCCACCCAAGTAGTCCCATGAACAAAACCCAGGAGTAGGAATTGAAGCACTTGCAGCTTGCAAAGCAGCACTCCTGGATTTTTAAACCAAATCACAGTTTTAGTGGAGCTAACTCTGCCTCCTTCAAATAAAATCTGATTTTAACAAGATCACTGGGCCCCATGCATAACTAATCACATCAGGGCCTACACACTAATTCAAGCACCACTGCTCTTGGAAGATGCCCTCAATAAAGCTTAATAGACCACATACCCCAAAACTCTGACAAGCCAGGCTTGGGATTATTTAGACTTGAGTGGTTTCTTTGTTCTCTCCTAGTAAGAGACGTCAGAGCCTGATTGGTACTTGTTGAGCAGGAGAGAAATGTGCACTTGTTCTATGGAGCCAGTTGAGAAAGGTTTCTGAAGGATAGAGAATTGGCAATTAAATATAAAGAACAGTAAATTAAAAAGAGGAGATAACCCAGTGATGAAAACAGACACTGACAATTTCTTTGCAAGAGTTGTTAAAAACATATTTCTGCTCTAATTATGAAGACATCTAAAGATGGTCAGAAGGAGGGATCTGTAAATGCAATTACACAAATTCCTCTCTCTCATTAATTAACCAACCATGCTGACACAGGATGCTATTCTTCCCTCATCCACATACCACTGCAAATCATAAATAATGCCAAAGGATACAGCACTTACTCCAAGTCAGGCTACTAAGAACAACCTCACCACCCCATGCTGATATCTCAGCACAACTTGTTGCACAGACACAACCTTTGTGCAGCCCTCAGGGCTGGTTTTTTTGACAGCAACTTGAGTCTGTTCCCTCTTATCCTATCACTTGTTCCTTGGAAGAGGAGACCAACCTCCACCTTACTCCAACCTCTTTTCAGGGAGACAATGAGAAGGTCTTCCCTTGAGCCTTCTCTCCAGGCTAACCAACCCCAGTTCCCTCAGCTGCTCCTCACAACACTTGTGCTCTGAGACCCTTCACCACCTTCATTGCCCTTCTCTGGACACACTCTAGCACCAAAATGTCCTTCTTGGAGTGAGGAACCCAAAACTGAACCCAGTTTTTCATTAAACAGAAAGCAACTCCATTTACAACTCATGCAGAAAGGCTTTGTTAAAGGACAACCTGTAGGATTTAGACGATTTAAACTAGGGTTTAAAACTATGATATACTCTATGGATAAATCTATAAATGGTCATGGAAATCAGAAACACAAGATATGTTCTTGTCCCTGAAAACAGATTTTTTTCCCCCAAGAATATTCAGGTAGTCATCTCAGCAATAGCCCACATGGCAAGTGTATCAGATACAGCCAGAGAGGATGTAATCAGAACTATTTTTACATGGCTTAAGTCTCCTCTTTGATATATTTTTTTCCCCTCAGAGTGCTGATAAAGCACTTCAAAGAGCTCCATGCAGTCATGCTTATCCTCACTCCTCAGCGCAGCGTGCATCCCGCCAGCCGGAGGAGGACAGAAAACTCAGCCTATTTTTAGCTGTCACTTATATTTCTCTCTCTGCATGGGATTAGGAAAGTTTCTCCTTCTTCTGAGAAAAATGAAAGCACCAAACTGGAAAAAAAAATAAAGTAAAATCAACAACCAACATCTGCTCAACCATTAGTGAAGGAATTTGTTTCCTGGAGGGATTAACAAGACCCTGCCTAAGGATGGATCAATATTGAGAGAGTCAAATTCTCCAGCTGCATGCAGAGAAGTACTTGCTGCTCCTCAAGATAAGTTTTCAACTTAAATGTCCTTCCCTCACCACTAAATAGAGACATTTGGGGTGGATGTGCATCCTCCCAACATCCATAAAGAAAGGGATTTGAAGGCTGCTTAAAAAATGTTATCTTTCAATGTTATTAGGAAAGAGTTATTAAATTATGTTGAAGCTTGCTTTCCTGTTTCTGAATGTAGCAATCTTCATGGTCTAGTGAACCAAAAAGTCAGATTAAAAACAATACCTAGCATCGCTGCTGAAAATCCAGATCCTCTCCATCCTGGAAGGAGTCCAAAAGATGTAAATTATAATAGCTCAATTTTTGTTCTTTTTAACTAGAGTCAACAAATCCAGAAATTAAACAAATTGGTAGCCTTCAGGTCAAGTAGCCTTAGTTTAAGGATTATCATAGAATCATAGAACACTTACAGCTGGAAGAGACCTTGAAGATCATGGAGTCCAGCCTTTGTCCTAGCCCTATCAACCTGCTAAATGATGTCTCCCAATGCAACATCTACCTGTCTCAAACACCTCCAGGGATGGTGACTCAAGCACCTCCCTGGGCAGCCTGTTCCAATGGCTGACAACCCTTTCAGGAAAGAAATTCCTCCTAGCCTGAACCTCCCCTGGTGCAATTTCCATCCATTTGCCCTTGTCCTATCACTCTCCACTAGGGAGAACAGACCAACCTATCCTACCCCTTTTTCACTTACAAACTACTTCCATAATGCTGAGGAAGTTAGGGACAGTTGACTGCACTTCTGCTCACCTCACGATGGGGATAGCTTCACAATTTGAAGCAAATTAATTGTGGAGGAATAAAAACCAGTCTGTACCTAAATTGCCTACATTCTCTTACCTGGAATTTTCAGCTCCAGTTTAATTATGGTTAAATTGTATCATCACTAAATTAAAGCTAAGCTAAATTAGTTCTCTAGTTCTTGCTTCAAGAATAAACACTCTTTGCCTTCCAGGAGCACTAAAGGATAGAAACTGCTTAGAATTTTATCTATTTCAAAGTGTTTGCTACCCCCTTCTAATTAAAACCATTCATCACTGCAATATCATTTGGGTTTTGGTTGGGTTGGGCTTTTTTTTTTTTGTTGTTTTTCTGATAAACATTCCACACTTAGTCCGATATACTTAATTTTTAGCAAGTAAATGCCTTGTTTTCCTGGGATGAAGCAGGAATGTCTCCCAGACCAGGGGCACTCAGCTCCTCAATGCTCTGGGAGCAAAGCCTCTTAGAAGCTCCCAAAGGAGATCCATCCCATGGATGTCCTAGCTAGAATAAAGCTGAGGAATCACCAGGATCAAATGTCTGAGGAGGACTCTGTCTGTTCTGCCTTTGATCCTGATCCATGCGTTCCTGAATCCAGTTCCAGAATCCAGCTCCTGAATCTGGTTCCCATCTGCTGCTGAGTCCAGTCTGGAACTTCCCCAGTGCTGCCACAGCATCAGTGGAGATGTTGACATCATTGTCATCAAGGGTTTGGGTTATATATTGGTTTTGTGTCTATTTCATGTTGTTATTATTTTTGTTGAAGCTGTTTTAGTTTTCTTTCCCAACCCATCAGTCCCTCTCCCTCATTCCCTTTCTCTCCCCTTTGGGAAGGCAGAGGGTTTCAAGAGAGCATCTGGCACTCCTCTAGTGCCCAGCCAAGCCCTGACTCCTTGACAAGTGTTTTTAATTTAAATAACTTTAAAATAATTATTTAATTTACTAAATTGCATAAAAGTAGAAATAAAAACAGTCTGGATTGCACAAAGTGCTCCAGTAACCATTTTCTGAGGTGGAAAACAGATATTAAAGCTTTCAAAACAGCTAGGCACTGCAATAACACCTTGAGTAACATGTGTCATCCTTCATCAAGGAATGGGAGAAAAAAAACAAAACACTGAACTCAAAATATTCTAAGCAGTTTTGGAGCAGTAGTTGAGAAAAATACCTTTTATTACTAAAGGAGACAAACCTCGACGTGGTTATAGCACAGAGCAGCGTTTAAAGGAGTGTCATTTCTGCACACTGGGCCTGATCTGGCAATTCTCTTTGTGTCAGCAAAAGGTTGAAATGTTTCAAGAGGCTGCAGAAGGAGGCACTCTGGAAAGGGTTCCTATTAGCACCCATCCTAACTCCTTCTAAAAGGCTCTTTTCCACCTAAAAGCATAGATCTTGCTGCCTTAAAAACAACCCAGGCCTCTGCTAAAGGCTGAGTTGTGGAAAGAAATTTAATAGCAGAAATGTCAAAAAAGGGAAGATTCTGACAACTTGGAGTTAAAAACCTTCCTCAAAGTCTGGAGCTGCACAACTTAGGGATGAAGCTATATCCTGGAAAGGCTAGAATATCAGAGAAGTATTTCCACTCATTTTTTCTATCACATACTCTTTACCTTCCCTCCTCTCCTCTCCCTTCCTCCTTCCTCTCCTCTCCTCCCTATCCTTCCAGCTTGAAACAATGGATTTCATTTCCTGATCCCAAAGCCCTGCTTTGCCCAAGAACTGCAAATATTGGGATTTTAGGACAACTCAAGACTTCTGTTTTTAAGCCTCCTGCTGAAGGCAACAAACTGAACCAGGTATTTGCATTGGCTCTGTTTCCTCAAGCCTCCCGAGGCTTGAAGCATCTCTTTTTGGAGGAGACTTTTTACTCAGATATGGACAGAAGAAAGAGAGCTTCAGCTTTGGTTGTGCTTCAGCAATGAATTAAATCTCACTTCCACTCTTCACATCCAACAAGAAACCACAAACCTCTTGCAAAGGGAACTGCTTCTTGCTGAGCCCTTAACCTTCTGTAGGCTATCACCAACAGCTTCCAGCACTGCTCACCCCTTGGCATTCATTGGGAAAGTTTCCAAGGGAGTGTAAAAAATAGAAACTCTTTCAAGTTTGCTGTGAAAGATGCAAACTATAAAGAAAAAAATTGAAATTAAACAATGTGTCATTCATCTAGTGGCTGAAAATAACCCAACAAACTTGCATAAAGAGAAATAATTTGGGATGGTTACTTTTTGTGGGCTATTACCTCTTTAAAATACCCTAGAGAGACTTAATCCATCATAGCTTGTAATGATAGATATGTTTCACATCAGGACAAGAAGATCAAGAACTATCAAGGAGAGAAATCAAACTCGACCAAGCTGGACTTTATCTCCTCCTCTTCAAAGCCTCAACATCTCTGTGAAGGTGCAAGGAATATGCCTTCAGCTGCAGAGTACAGCAGCCATACAAATTATATCAGTGTTAAAAACAGCCTTGATGCCCCAACCCAAGGGGCTAAAGCCCCAGTAAAACCACTTTTAATGCGTGCAGGACACCAGCTCCACACCCCTCCTGCCAGGAGCTGCCTGCAGTGAGAGCTGGTTCCTCCTCCCAGGGCAGGAAAGCCCTCCATGGTAATTCCAAACTAAAAACAAACAATCTTATTCAAGAAATTATAGAGCTAGTTTTGGAAGCTGCAACCATTAATTAATTACTTCTGGGGGTGCTCTGTGGGTTTAAGGTTTTTCAAGAGAGCACCAGGAGCACTTCAAGATTCCCCCTGATTAAATAATTCAGTGTTTGCACTCCAGAATGGGTTTGAAGGAGAGAGGAAAAACTATGCTAAACACTTGGAATTCACCAGCAAGCACCTCATTAACGTGCCAGGCTATCAAATATTTATCACCTCCTCTGCTGTAAGGAGCTCCTCCAAAGAGGAGGGTGAGAGGACCCTGTCTCCCTATAAAGCTGGTGATGGTTTATTTGTGGGCACTTGGATAGTCACTTTAGGGCCACAGCAATATACAAATAGATGCAATTAATATTTCATTAATGAGGCAGTGTAAAAATATACCTGGTTGGCTGGGTGCAGGCTTGTTTCATTTGGAGGAAGGCAAAGCAAGGGCTGTGTGCTGCGAGCTGGTCAGAAGAAAAATTAAGTAGAGGAAATACCTTGGGTATGTTGCTCTAGGAACACCTCCCTGTCCTTAGGTACTCCAGATTGAACATTAGAGCCTGGAGAAGAGAAGGTTCCAGCGAGATCTTCTCGCAGCTTTTCAGTACTTAAGGGGACCTAGAGGAAAGAAGGGGACAGAGGTTTTTAGCAGGATATGTTGAGACAGGACAAAGGGTAATGGTTTGAAACTAAAAGAGGGAAATTTAAACCAGACAGAAGGAAGAATTTTTTTTATTTATTTTTTTTAGTCTGAGGGTGGTGAGACCCTGGCCCAGGTTGCCCAGAGAGGTGGGAGATGTCTCATCCCTAGAACCATTCCAGGTTGTCTGGGGCTCTGAGCAACCTGATCTAGTTGAAGATGTCCCTGCTGACTGCAGAGGGATTAAACTACATAGCCTTGAAAGGTCCCTTGCCACCCAAATCATTCTGTGATTCTGTTCTACGACTCCTTTTTTTTCCCATATGGATAGATGTGTGTGGTTTTGACGCAGGGATCCCAGCTGCAATGTTCATCAGGTATGAGGCAGTATCTCCTAAAGCTGTGCTTAAGGTTTTGGTCCTGCAAGCAGCATTTCTCACACATCCCAAATTTCTGTCTTTTGCCTAGGCTTCTTTTTCCTTTCAGCATCAACAATAGCTGAAAACTCTGAACACCAGCAAGGTAAACACTCACCACTGCTGATTCACCCAGAGCTGCTGAAAAGCACCTTCCCGAAGAGAAAATCTCACGTAAATCCAAACTCTGCATCTCTCCTCCCAGAGAGGATGACCAGAGGCTGTGTTGCCACACTCAGTAGAGGCTGAGGTCAGGTAGCCTCTCTCTCCCCGTTCTGGTTTCATCAGTCTTGGCATAAACATATCAAAAGAGATTTAATAAAAGCCTCTTGGCTTCTAGAGTCTAATCCAACACGCTCTGGAGCAAGTTGTGAAACTCAATTTGACTTCATGAAGCTTCTGTTGAACATTACACCTTGGCTCTTGTCCTTGGTTATAGCACATGAATTAAACACCAAGTGCTCTCATCAGTGGTTTCTCCTTCCTCCCCGCCATAACTGGAGCTGCTGGTACTTGTAGCACAACAAAAACATGGTTTGGGTGAAGATCATCTGTCTCTTGTAGCTTGGTTGGTTTTTTTCTCATGTCTCTCTCAGGAGAGATCTTTCTCCATAACTAACACAAGAATGATGCAAATTAACAACCACCTCCTCCAAGCTATGGAGACATTGGATGTGTCATCCTGCTGCTCATGAGCTGTAGGCATGGATGTGTGCAACCACAGCTCTTTTCCTTCCTAAGTTAGTCAAATTCATGAAAATGACCATGTCTTGACATCAGCAGCAATTCAAACAATCACCACTGTCATCAAAGTCTAAACCACTGATTGCATCTTCCATTCCTACCCAAATAAATCTGTCATCTTGTATTCTTCTTAATACTACAAACCAAAAACCTCCAACAACTCCATTATTATCTGTCAGGCCAAGAAAACACCAGAATTTGGCCATTAGTCATTTGGTCTAGGTGCAGGTAAAGGGGAAAAAAGAATACAGAAGGCTTTGACAGGCTAAAATCCTCCTGGTTTGGCAATAAATGTGTCTGCTTCACCTTGATGCTTCCTTCTGATAAAATATCTCAACTTTGCCTTTCTACGTAGGTGGCAGCAGGACAATTATCCTGTGACAAAGTCCTATTCTGTAGGCATTATCTTTGCAGAGACAATATGACCAATTTAAAAACCACCACCACCACAAGATGTAGAATTTGCCTCACAGAACATGACAGAGAGGTTGAAATCACCAAACCCCAGGCCAGGGAAGGATGTACAGCATCAGAATTTCAATAGACAGGTTGTGGAAAGTGAAATACGATTACACACAGTATTCTCTTTATGGATTACCATGGTTCTTCTGATAGGTGTTCTTTGTTGTCTCAGATAAAACCAGTGGCTTTACACCCATCCATTAGCATAATGGTTTTTTCGTCACAAACCTGCATAACCACAGAGTTTCTGTTGGCTGACAATATTTAAGCACATCATCAGCATCAGGGTTTGGCAAGCAGAGGATGGAGATGATGCATTTAGGGGAGCAAGTTCCAACTGCAACTAAAGATGCACATTTATGCAGGAATCATTCTCATAAGGCAACCAGGTATGGTTTTAAACTGAAGGGGAAAAATACATTAAGAAAGCAATGAGTAACTCATTGTCCTTCAGGGTAAACTGGGCTATGGAACAATCTTCCAGAGCAGAGCTGACAACTCAAACATCCTAAGGAAGTTGTAAGCAAGGTATTTATTTGATGAATATTCCCTTTTATTCCTAACACAGAGCCATTATCCAAAAGGCAGAAGTCTCTTTTTGATCTAAAAAATACCCAAAGAGGGGCTTGAGGGGGAAGTTAGACACTCCATAAAGTCTTCTAGACCCTCAGATGTTGCCAGAGATTTGTATAGAGAGTTGTTAAGTAGAAAGCAGTATAAAATCCTTAAACTAATTAGAGCCTGCCCCACAGTTCATCTCCATCTCAACACCCATTGCATTGCCTCTTTCATCCCCTCATCCTTTTCCTCAGAAGCTTACAAGGTCTTTCTTCAAAAGCCAAAAGGAAACCTGCTCACTTTGAACTAAATTTTGTCGGAGGAGGTGTGAAATAAAATCAAAAGCTGCCAGGTAAATCAGGTTGCACACTGCCACACCTCCTGATGCTGCTTAAATAACCTCACTTCTGTTCCTCAGATTAATTTCTCACCTTCATTTGAAGTCACTAGAAACATTCCCATTAGCTGCAACAAGTTTGGAGTCCAGCATGTTTGTAGAGTTCCTCAAATATATATAAGATCTAAACGATTCTCTCAGTTCTTTGATAGTTTAGGTAGACTTGGTTATCTTGAGATATAGGGAGAGGAAAGATCTGCTCCTAGATGAAGATTTAAGTCATAAAATTTGGCACAGATTTCTAGCCTATAAAGAGCTGCTCATTTTCCACATTGCCATCGCATAGTATTATAATTTAAGGGTCCTTTAAAAGCCCATATTTGCTCCTTTCCCTCCCCACTGAAGCTAAACTGTAGTTCATAAAGAGAATGACCCAAAAATCTAGCATATTACATTGATTTCCACAAAGTGTCATTTTCTTATTGATTTAGACCAGTGCAGCTCCATCAACTTCATCTCAGTTATTAGGCCTGTTCCTCACCAATGTTAGTGGAAGCAGAAACAAGCCCTAGGCTTTCTTAATGAATATGGTTTATTGTTATTACTTATTTTTTAATGAGTGTTGCTAATATGACTCAGTTGAATGAGTCCCACTGAGCCACACACAGAGTCCAAACAGCTCCCAGACAAACTTCTCTTGTATTTCTCCCATGAAATTCCCCTGGGATGGATGAAACCAAATTGGTAGCTGCTGAGATTGGACATATTCATGCACCCAAGGGAAAAATTACAACCACTGTAGGTTAGTCCCAGTTCTCTCCAGCAGCATTTGCTGTAGGCAGTGCTACAGAGGTAAATACTTCAGAGATAGAGGGAAAGCTGCTGAACATGAAACCTGGGACAAAGGAAAGGAGAGCCAGGGGGTAAAAGGAGAAAGAGTCTTTTTGTGTTGGCAAAGGTCACTGTGAAAGCTGAATCGTAGCAGGCAGAGTAGAGAGCAGCCCTTGGATACTTCACAGCAGAGTTATTCAGTGCAGTGTCAAACTACACATACATACTTGCTGGGAAACAAGGTTATAGCTCCTATGAGACTTATTGGGGAGGGGGGAGGGAATCCAATTCATTGTTTTAAAAGGTAAATACTGACATTAAGAGAGATTAAGAATGCTTAGAAGCTCACAAAGCAGCCTTCAGGCAGCACTTCTGAAGTCATCCTCTTTCAAGCAGAAACCTTACCTCCTCCACCAAACAAAAGGAGAAACTATCCTAAGAACCAAATAAAGGTAGAATCCAAGTTAAAACCTCACCACCTGTACTGATTTTCCTTGAGGCACTTGAGTAAAGAATGAGAAAGATGAGGAGGAAAAGTCAGATTGCTAGTAGTTCAGGTCCATAAAGCATTTTGCTCAGAGGACTGCTGCAGAGCAGGCATCTCAAGCACAGACCATGCTCCTGTGGACATAAAGCACTGTCAGACAAAGGGCACAGTCTGCAATGCAAATTAAATAGTAAAAAACCTTGAATTCCTATTTTATTGGCTTATGAACCTTCCTGAGAGCTGCAGCGATATATTGCACCTTTTTATCAAGGGACCAGGATCTGCATGTCTTCTGCTGAGCAGTATGGGCATGATCCTGGGCAACCTGTTCTGGGTGACCCTGCTGTAGCACGGGGGGTTGGACTAGATGATCTCTAGAGGTCCCTTCCAACCCCCACCATGCTGGGATTCTGGGATTCAACAGCTGCACTTTTAAGACATTTTCTTGTCCATGCTCAGGAGATAAAACAAGAACCACCATAGTCAGCCAGAATTCAGAGACCTTCTGAGAACAGTCTGCAACACACATGCCAAACCTCCCCAAATGATAACAACAACAACGAATAAAAACCCTACATGACCAATTTTGTCATTCCAAGACCACCCTGCAAACCTTTCTTCTGCTTTATGGTTTGGATGCTGTGCATTAGGAGCACTATGACTACCTTTTGTAGGCATCAAGCTGTTCTCACAGCAGGGATTCCCCGGGGTCCAGCCCATCTCTGGACCTCCAGAGGTTGGTTTCAATATTGGTTTTGTTATTCATGTTATTGCTATTATTTTCCTTAAAGCTGTTTTGGTTTTCTTTCCCAACCCATCAGTCTCTCTCCCTCATTCCCTTTCTCTCCCCTTTGGGAAGGCAGAGGGCTTCAGAGACAGCATCTGGCACTCCTCTAGTTCCCAGCCCACCCCAGTGCCTTTCTAGAGATGCATCCAGGGGAATAACAATCTTCATCTTCCCTGGCAAGGTGCCATCTGCTCCAAAAAGGTGCTTCAAAAGCATTTCAAATTTTGGCCATATGTTTATAACCTTCGTTTTGTTTGGGTTCTGAGGTTTTTTTTGCAAGTTCTCTTTCAAGGACCACCAGAAAAAGAGGAGGCTCCAGAAGTTCACAGCTGGTTCAGCTGGAAAGGTATCTCAGGCATTAAGAACCTGCTTACACAAAGCTATTATTGTGTTTACACAGACAAAAATCTGCTTTCCTAATTAGCACTGGGAGGCATGGAAAGGAGATGCTGCCTGGCCAGTATTCAGAAGACTGCAAGTTTACTGTATTTGGGGTATTTTTTTTTCTCCCCAAGGAAAGGTTTTTGAAGAAACAAATACACCTCCATTAAAATAATGACTTGACACATGGTTCAGCAAGATGCCTTCATTCTTTTAACTGTTCTGCTTCATTAAATCCAGCTCTGAAATAGAGGTTTCCACAAAACTTGCATTAAGGATTAATTAGCTAGTGGACAAAATGCAAGACTCTTCACTTAAAAGAAATAAAGAATAGTCAGAAATCCAATGGGATGCAGGTAAATAAAATCTACAGAAACTTTAAGGTCAGTAGCAAGAAGGAATAGAGCTACAGCCTAGTTCTTTTGCTTATCATTTTCTTACTATGAATAAATAAATCATCATTTCCAAAGAAACATCAAGAAAAGCATGGCCAGCAGGTCAAGGGAGATTCTCCTCCCCCTCTACTCTGCCCTACTCAGGCCACAGCTGGAGTCCTGGCTCCAGTTCTGGGCTCTCCAGGTCAAGAGAGACAAGGAACTACTGGAGAGAGTCCAGCAGAGACATGAAGTCTTTGAACTCTCAGTTTCAGAAAGGTCACTGAGTGGATCCAAGACAAAAGGCCCTCTCAACAGTCCCATCCCACCTTCTGGTGCCTGTAGGGAAGGGCATCCTTAGCAGCACAACATTTTGTAGGTAGTACTCGTGCTGGTAGGGCTGGAGTGTAGCAAGACCCAAGTCCAAGGAGAAAAGTAGTAAAAAAAAAAAAGATTACTTAAAGCTTCTGCAATTTTCCAGAATGGTCTGGTAAATTCTGATGCTATTCACAGTTTGAACTCTTTGTCCAGAGGTTATAGGACACTAATAATAACCCATTAAAAAAAATTAACAAGAAAACCATAAAGCCACCACCAAATGTTTTAGATCCTGTATTACAGCAATGAAGGGTTAGGACTTGTCAAGTATCTCCATTTCATCCTGCAGCATGAGTTGTCCCACCTATACCCAAAAGAGACCCTAGCTAGGAGGAAAGAACTTCAACAAGAAGTCCAGAGATGAAGAAATGGGTTCCTAAACTCTGAGGGATTGAGTTAAGAGGAGTTAAAAGCAGCTCTAATGTGGCAGAGCAAGAAGAGGTACACTCTGGGCATCCACAGGCACAGTCAGAAGGGAAAGCAGAGAACTTCTCTGCAGCATGGGGCTGTCATGAGCATCATCTCCTGACATTTCATCATGTTCAGTTTACTTTCCTGGGGTTTACAACTTGATATTTTCAATTGGTCTGATTTTTCCTTTCACAAGCAGATTCTGCAGAGGGATGGCTGTGACTTGGCTTCTTGTTTGAAACAGATACTCTGTCTGGAGATATTTGAGTGACATCACCACCTAAATACATTTGCATGTTGTCACCACAGGTTACTCAGGCTGCACAAGGTCTCAGCAGACATGTCAATCATTTCTTGTTTAGAGGAGACCACAGAGCCTTTTGTCCAGGGTATAAATGCACAACAACCACACTGGAGACAGAGAGCTCTGGGCATCTGTCCTGGGCTTTGATGCCACAAGAGGAAACTCATTCTTCTGTAGCAAATGACACAGTGATGACAATCAACTCAGCAGCCATCTGGAAACTGGAGATGCTTTTCTCAGGAGGTTTTTTTAAACTACTTTGCAACAGCACTTGTTGTCATGGTCTTGAGTTTTGCATTACCTACAGGTACCACTAAGTTTAGAAGATCTTGCTAAAAGTCAAAGGAACTGTCATCAAAAAGGGTGAAACCTCTAAGTCTTGCTTCTTTTAAGTCCTGAAAGAAGAAGAGATCGACATCTAGCTCTGAGAACAACAGGATTTCAAGCTTCAGGATGGAGTTTCTCCACAAGCTTCAGGAGAGAGTTCTTCCACAAGCCTCAGGAAGTTTACACAAAACAACTTCTCAATCTTGCCCTGATCAAACAACTTGGTAGTGGTTACTAAATCATCAGGCAAAAGAAACTTGGGTTGAAAACATCCTTTTTTCCTTCCCCCTCTTCCATTTGGCAGGTGAGATGTGTTAGAATCCCTACAACTCAAGGAGACAATGCTGAGTGTGTCAGAAAGTTATCAGCTCCATTTACTGATAAATGAATTAAGATTCTTTCCAAAGTGATGGCAAGGGCCTATTTATAGTTGAGAGCATATTTACAAGCCTCAGAGGAAAATGGCAATTACATTTTCAGCTCAGAAATGTCATTGTCTCCCCTGACCTTTTGTTGCTTTCTCATGCCCTTCAACAGTAAAATGAATTCACGAGAAGTGCCAGAAAGAAAACTTGAGCAGTTATGTTGTCACTTTGGGAAAGTAGAGGCTCTGGCAGCATGAGCCATTCTGCCTGGAGATGCCAACAGAGAGACCATCTCTGACTGGTGCTGTAACTGTCATTGTGACCAATGGGATCATGATGGAGATGGAGAATACTCCAGAACATCACGTGAAGTCAGACTGGGATGAGCAAGCTGTGATGGAGAGAAGGTGCAGTGGTTGGATGGCCACTCTGAACCCCAACCTTTGCTACCCTGTGTCCTCCTTTACCCCCACTCACTTCTATTTTTTATTTGCAGTGTTCTCAGTGGAGCTGTGACTCAGGAAACACAGTTGGACACACACTTCCCAGCTCTCTGGGAAGCTCCCGAAGCATCTGTGTGCCCATGAGGCATCATCAAGCCCAGTTTGATGATCATCTTGTCCATCAATCACTAGAGACTTATTTTATGGTTTTAGGTGACTTACTGTCTGTTATTAGCTAATCCACTTCTAAAAAAACCCCTAAATTAAAGTGTTGCACAGCTAAAAAGCAGCAGCAGTCCAGAAGTTGCTGACACAGGTAAGACTTTGCTCCTTGCAGCTAGGAATGAAGGGACTGCTAACACAAGCTGATGTCTACTTCAGAATCACTTACAGATGGAAAAAGACCTTCAAAATCCTCAAATCCAACATTTAATCCAACCCTACAAGCTCACCACTAAACCATATCTCTCAGCACCCACATCTACATGGTTTTTGAATGCTTCCAGGCATGGTGACTCCACCAATTGTACTGGGCAGCCTTGTTTAGCTTCTGCATAATCCAGTAGAGCTGTGTTGGGTCCTGGAATAGGCATCTCTAGATTAACTAGACAAGCATCTTCATTAGCCAAATCAAGTTAACCATCAACCAATTCACTTCAATTAAAACAAGGACCCAACTTGTCTGATCTAGATATGGCCATCATTGGGGTCTGCTCTACCACCACCATTCTGCCCCTTGCCCTCTTATTTACATTTAGAGATTATAAACCTAAAATACCCTCAGATAAAATAACGGCAAATCAACAGGCAATAGTCTCGGGGAAGAAAGTTCTCTCTCCTTTGCACAAACTCTGAGACTCAGACCAGAGATGTTTCCCTACTCTGCTACAAAAAGTGGCTCAGTTTCCGCATCAGCACTTTTAACAGAGCTCAATTTAGTTTAGCTCTAGCTCAAAACAACAAAAAACAAACCTCACTTTGCAGTTTCAGGCTGTTAACCACAATGTCTCCCCTAAAATGAAGCATGTTTACTGTCAGTTTAGGAAAGTCAGCTCTCCTTTATGAATTTGGCAATAAAGGATTCAAAAGATACCAGTGTGGGATTGTCATCTTGCCCAAGCTTAAGCTGTCAGGCTTCATTACTTCCAAGACAAAAAAATTACAGAGTCATGCATTCAAGGTTTGAACAGGAATACGTAGCAGGGCTCTGCTTGTCCCCTGGTGGTGAGATGACACCAGCTGATGATGCTCTGCACAAGCATCCCTGCCACTGTGGTCCAGGAGCCTGCAGCTGATGATCACAGCATCCCCAAACCAAGGATGCTCATCATCTCCAGAACCCCTGCCAAAGGTGAGAGGGTGCAGGAGGGGGAAAATCACCAAGCTGGTCCTGAAGCTAAAATAAGGTTTTATTAAAATACAGCCCTTTTACTGAGTAAATACATTAATTTCTGATACCTTTTTGCTCTAGAGAGTGGAGAAAATCCCACCTGGAAAGCTTTTACTGGGATATTACAGCCAAAAAAAAAAAAAGACTTTTGAGGGACAAAATTAGCCAACAGCTTTGTGCCTGCCTCATTCTTAGAGGCTTTGGGTGGTTTGGCTTTTGTCACCCACCCTTCTTGAGCCACCTAATTTCCTTCAGTGCTCTCTCAATATGGAACCCACCCCAGAGACCAACACTGCTCCTTCTCACCCACTCCACTCTTCATCCTCTCCTTCCCACACTTCATCTCCTCCTTCCCCTTTATCCTCTCACACCATCTCCTCACACCTTTCACCCTTTGAACGGAAAATTGGAGACAGAGTAGCTGAGCCATCCTGAGGCAGTAACATCCCTGTTGAGGGGCTAAGGGATGGATTTGGGTCCCCCATTTATCCACCTGGGTAGCAGATACCTGCTGGCAGCCTGCCTGAGCATCCTATCTTCCACTTCCCAGCTTACCCTCCAAAAATAAGCAACCAGGGTGAAGTTCACCCTCAGGCACAATGCTCGGAGCAGAACCATTCACTTAAGCTCAGCTTAAGCCTTACTTTGATGCTTTAACAAGGATTTACATGGTACACAGCAGCTCCTTCAAGCTCTCTAACACAGAGCAGATTTCACCCTCTTTGCAACTTCAAAGGCTCAGCTTCCCCAGCCAGCTTTTGAGTCTGCATCCCCATTGTGCTCCTCACAAATCACACCCTAGTGTCTCTCCTGAGCTTGAATGGCATCAAGCCCCATGACCAGTGAGGATCAGGAAGCCAACAGGGGAAGGTGGGGGAGCTCCAAGCACCAGCAGCAAGCAGACATCCTACACTACTCCTCACTTGGTACCTGTGCAAACAGCTTCCAGGCATGAATTCCTGTGCCTTCAAACTATTAATCATTTTGAAGAGAGAAAGGAAGGAAAACTTTCTGAGGTTGACTTCTTGCTGTGGCTGCTGGTGAAAGAAGTCGTTGCTTCTGCTGCTCAATTAACACAAACAAAAACCTTGTCCCACATCTTCACACCTTGAAAAACCAAACTGGAAAAGGCTCTTGGGTGCTGGCACCTAGACTAGGACTGCTATATCCAGGAGAAAGCTGTGAGAAGAAATCTATGGCCCTAAAAGAGCCCCAAAGAGAAGATCAGGCACCTCCTGAAGTGCACAGGATATTAAACATAACCAATCCAGGCTCCTATAATTTAGGTGTTTTGATCTACCAGAGTCCAACCATCAAGGAGTTAGTGTTTTCTCTTTCATCTCTTTTAATTAAACATTTCTCAGAAGCACAGGGTTGCTGTTCAGAAGTGCCCAGCAACCCCTCCTGCATCCTGGGGTGAATTGTAATGACCAGGTTTTCAACAGGGTTTTGAACAATGGGCTTTCTTTAAAGAAATCAAGGTTTATTTTGAGCACAGATCCATCAAGCACTGTCCTGGTTTGAGTTAGAAATAACTCTGCTCAGTGATTTCCCTTTTCCAGCTCAGTCTCTTCTCAGGGCTGCACTTTCTGCAGCACAAAGCATGTTCTCACAGACAGGATCTGCTGCTAGCAGGGACAACACTTGATGGGGAGAGTTTCCTGCCAAGGTTTGGGCTGCAGAATAATGAATGGTTTTTCTCCAGACCCAAATGCTGGTGACATACAAGTTTTTTGTCCTTTTGAAGCAATATTTAGGAGCTTCCTCCAAAGCCCACTCTGAGATACATGGATAGCATTACATACCTCTAACATAGTTACTTAAGATAAAGAGCCATAAAACACCATCTCTTCTGGAGCACTAAAGGGTTTTCCAGCATCAACAACACAGACCAAGTGTCAGGGTTGAGCAGGAAGATGTTGGCTTGATGATGTTCTCCTGCTAGAACAATTGTAGGCAACCAAACCCAAATAAGGTCAAGCAGCTCATGGCATGAATCAATCTTAATTGCTTCCTGTGTCTTATAGGCAGAAAAAAAGCCCTTGACCCTACCCAAGCAAATCTGTCAGCAAAATACAACTTCTCCTTAGAGCAATTTCACCTTCAAACACTCCCCTTCTAGCAGCTTCCTCTAATCCCAGGCAGATACACTTATCAATCATGCAGGGGGAAAGAAAATGAACCTGTCAAAACAGTGATGCTGCTGAAATGGTAGCCAGCAGTGGCATTTCTTGATTTGCCCAATGCTTCTCATTTTCAGCCTTTGGAGGATTTATCAAATTTCTATTTCTTCCAAGAGACAAAATACTTAACCTCCTTGCCCAAAACTCTGTTTTTCTAACAAAGGCTTAAGCTGGAATTTGTTCTGGCTCAGGAGCCTGAGGCTCCTCTGGGAAAGGTTTTCCAGGGGACTCCTGCAAGCACCAAGATCTTCAGAAACTTCAATTCACCTTTCCATAAAGCAAAGCCAAGCTCTCATTCTGAAGAGTCCTGGAGTCCTGGCTCCAGTTCTGGGCTCCCCAGTTCAAGACAGACAAGGAACTACTGGAGAAAGTCCAGCAGAGGCTCCAAAGATGCTGAGGGCATTGGAGCATGTCTGGGATAAGGAAAGACTGAGAAGTCTGGATGACCCTGCTTTAGCAGGGGAGTTGGACTTGATCCCCAGAGGTCCCATCCAGCCCCTACCATGTTTGGATTTGGGGAATATTCATTGAATTTAAAATTAACAGCCATAGATTTTTATCAACACTTCTGGTAAAGCAGGGTCACCCAGAGAAGGTTGCCCAAGAGCAGCCCCAGCTGGAATCTCTCCAGATAAGGAGACTCCACAACCTCTCTGTGCAGCCTGGGCCAGGGCTCTGGAATCCTCACAGCAAAGAAGTTTCTCCTGTTCAGGTGGAACCTCCTGGGTTCCAGTTTGTGCCCATTGCCCCTTGGCCTGTCCCTGGGCACCACTGAGAAGAGTCTAGTCCCAGGATCTAGCTCCAGCCTCTTTCCCCCACCCCTAAGATATTATCCAGCATTGATTCTAATCCCTACATAACTCCATTGAACTATGTTTTCCCCCCCCTAAATAGCTGAGTTTGAGTCTAAGATTCAAATGACTGATGAAATTTGTCAGCTGCCACTCAAATCACCTGCAGACACCCACGTTGTGCACTCTGCTGCTCTGCTTTCTCCATGACTACATTTCTCTTTGACTCTCTCCCTCTCCATGGCTTTGAGCACTGATTCCTTAACACATTCCACAAGAGTTCCTTCTTTTGCATAAAACATGAAACCCCATCAAGCACAGAGGCCTGCACAGTTCACTGCAGCCAGCAGAAGCCATTGATTCCTGCATTTATTTCCTCTCCATTTCAAACCCTGCTCCTCATGCTGCCTGTCACATCAGGTTGACATATGTCACAGGGTGCCACCATCCATCGTGGTGACGTGTGGCCATCAAATGCCATCTGGAAGTGAATAATCTATTTAAAAGCCTCCTCTGCACACTGGCTTGGGTTTGTTTGCTGTGGCCTCATCATTGCCAAAAGTTAACAGACACGCAAACAAGTCAGAGAATACAAAATAACCTTTTTGTTAAAGATAAGAAGAAAAAACAAACAATGAAGTAAATTGAACATGCACCACCCAGAAAGAGAAATCTTCTCCCCGGCTTGTTTTACACATCAGGCTTTTTAATGCATAGTTGATCTGTATTTATCTGCATCTATAAAAATGTAATTTGCTCCTAGGAAGAGTTAAAAGTAGAACTCTCTCAACAACAAAGTATAAACTGGTATTACCTAGTGGTCAGACCACAGGAAGGAAAGCCAAGGTGGCTCTACCTTGGTGCTGCCATCACAGCCTGCACTGGAGCAGGTTGAATTCACCCTCCCTCTTGCCTCATCCCATAATAAAATGACTGCACTCTTCCTCTGCTTGCAGCAATGCTCTCCAACTAGTCTTGCAGGCTCAGGCATCCTCAAGCTGCCAGAAGTTACTCCTGGCCATGGACGATAGAGAGGACAGCACTATTACAAGAGCAGCTGAGAGCTGACTGCATAATTCAGGTTGTAAGTTGGAGCTGTGGCACCACCAAAGCAAAGGTCTTAATGCAGAACTAGGACCAAGGATGGGGGAAATGTTACAGAGAGAGGATGGGATGTCCAAGGGAGAATGGAAAATGGATACAGCCAACAGAAAGCAGAGGTGCATTGGTTCAACATAGGAGAACTATGCAGTATGGAGTCTACATGGGGTCAACAGCAGATTAGGAAGTACTCCCACAAGTCGCTGCACCCATTAACAGCGCTAGGAAAAGCAGATTTCAGTAGGTCACACCTTTGTGTACTACAGCAACAGCTCCAGAGGAAGACTTTTTAGCTGGACAACCCCAAATGTGTAGAGACTGCATTGCACATGCACATCATTTATTTAGCACAACAGAGAGTTACCTTCTGGATGGATTTCTTGGCCATTTATCCCTAGTAAAGTGTTTTGTATCTTCCTTTATTTCTATACATGGACCTTATAGATGCCCCAAACATGTAACGCTTCCTCCCAAAATGACTCTGCCACAACAGCAGCAAGTTCCCAGAGGCTTTTCCTCATCCAAATGGAAACCTCTCCTGCCTTCCCATGACAATTCTCCATCTCCTCAAGTAGACTTCTTGAGCACCTTTTCACTGATTTAGAGCAGCATTTTTTCCCCTGATATACTGATTTATTTACTCACTTCACCCAACTACCCACTCTTAGAAGCTCTGGAGAAGTTTAACCACATAATTGCATCCAGTACTTCAAAGCTATATGTTTTTGTTTCAATAGTTTTAATGAGAACTCCTCATGATTCATGAGAACAGTCATAAAAGTAGTAATTATTTATTATGTTATTACCTCTCCATTATAGCCTAGGTGTCTCTCACCCTCTCCTATCATCCATCTCAAAAACAACACAATTTTCCAGAGATTATCATGTGCATAAGCACATTTTTACTCAATCACGGCTGGAAAAAAAAGAGATAAATTAAATTGTCATTCTCCAAAGCATTAATAATCTGATTGGATTAGTCTGAGAGAAATTAGCAAGGTCTCAGTGTGCTGCCACTAAGTCAACAGGAATCACTTGATGAAATTCAATATACACCCAATGTGGGTTTGCCCCTCAATGATTATGAACTATCAGAACTATCAGAAAAAGAATGAGTGCAGAAGTCACTCTAGGAATGAAAACATCATCATCTTTGGGGCTGTAATTCAGTGTCTGCTACTGAATGTCACACAGCTCCACAGGATGTCCCTGACTCCTGGTCTTTGCATTTGAATAGCTAAAAAATAACCTTAAATAAATAAAAAAGTGTGTAAACTCCTCCAGCTCTGACAGCAGACAGCTCTCTATTGAGTATTCATCAGAGACATCTCCTGCATGCTGTTTATTCCAGCATGTGTTTGGAATATATAAACCTGTGACAGCACTAGGTGGATAACAAGTGCAAAGACACCAAAAACTTCCTCCTTTTAGTTAAACAATTCTCCTTTTCTTTGTCTTCCAGCACAGACTGCATCCAGGCATGTCTGCAACCTTGAGAAGGACAGTGTCCCAGCTCACCACATCTACATGGTTTTTGAACCCTACCAGGGATGATGATTCCACCACTGTCCTGGGCAGTCTGGGACAATGCCTGATAATCCACCTGGAAGTGATCCTGGGCTCTAGATGAACCTGCTCTAACAATGGGGGTTGCACTAGATCATCTCCAGAGGTCCCTACTCCACAAAGAAAATGAACTGGAGCAGCCCCCATCTCTGCAGTGCCCAGATGAGCACTCCAGGCTTCAAGGGGGAATGCATATTTAACTACAGATCATGTTAGGGTCAAATACGTGCAGTAGAAGAGATCACTTAAATAGTTCTCAGAAGAGCTCAATGCACTTCTTTTCATTCTTAGGGGCTGCAGAAATGCCAACAGCCCCAAATGGATTAGGCACCACACAAACAACGTACACATGGGGGGAAAGGAGCATCATAAACTACAATAGATCTTCCATATCAGTACAAAAAAAAAAAAAGACTAGCTCTGGAACTACCCCAGACCTTGCAACTGCTGAGCAAGATTGCCATCTACAGGCCTCCTTTAGCCCAAATTCTTCTCAGCTAGATAGGTACCAGGAGGAGAAACAGTAGTCAGACTAGGCCAGCAGTAGGTCTGTCTTGGAGCCACCTGGCATTGGCAAAGCCAATGCCCGTGTAGTGCTTTATATAAACTGTAAGTCTTTCTATGTGTAAGGTATAAATAGACCAACTTCTCTTTCAAAGGCTGAATGAGAAGATAATTGACTATAAACACATTTACATCTTTTCAGAGTTGTAATGTACATGTACAAAACCTTTCCATTCAGATTACAGCTCTTCAGTGTCCTGACACTAAGAGCAGGTTTACCTTTGGTCTGCCAGCAGCTGCTCATGTTTATACCAACCAAAGGTACTTTCCACACAAAGGTACTTTCAGATGTGGGTTTAAACCTATACCAAGAAGATAGATGGAGGCACAAATCTCCAAGGGATGACTCAACTCACTGCTACATCTAACTGAAAGGGACTAGCAGAACTGTGTTAATTGTACTTCTCCCAGCTATTACAGCTTCCTTTTAATTGACATTCCTGCGATTTAGGGAAATCTGCCCTCACTAAGTCAAATTTACTAAGCAATTTCTAATCCAAGTTATTTCTTCTGAACTCCTCTGGAAAGCTATAAGAAATGACACCTCTATTTTTACACTCTTTCTTTCATAACTTATATTTTATTCCTTAGCATTCAGCTATCAGTCAGGCTAGTAAAGAAAACCCACTTGTTATTCATGTTACTGAAGTATACTGAAATTATATGAACTAATCATAATTCATTTCCTTTGTATCAGAATTAGACATGTCTGAGGATAAAGAGCCAAGCTCCAGTCCCTTCACAGCCAACCAGCAGAGTGAAACCAAGTGCCAAGTGCCCAAGTTAATAACACCAAGGACTGAGATGAATTATCCTTTTTCTCCTGCAGCTTGAATGCTCAAAACTGCCAAAGTGCTCTGGGGGTGCCCAGATCCCATTCATTTTAGCACAACATGGTTTCCAAATCCTAGTTTGGCCCAAAATGTTAAGACAGCTCTGAAAAGTCTTTCATATTATACTTGAGGAGCCATTTCTGCTATTCCTGAGAGAAAACAGAGATGGTAAGGACAGAAGTCCGTTTGCTAGCCACCTCACACTGAGCAGAGCATGGTGCAAGGATGATGATCTTCTCTGGTATGCAAACCACATCATTCTCAAGGCTGTTTTTAACTGGGGAGAAGGAGCCACCATCTCCAGCTGTAATTATAAAAAGGTAATTAATAACCTGTATATAAACCATGGAAAGGCAGGAGAGCCTTCATGGCTTACACAGCTGATAAAAGAGCTTGATCCACCTCTAAAATAGATAAAGGAAAATTACTAATCTCCTACTGAGACCAAGTGTCCCCTCAAATGCATGATTGAGGTCAAGGTTCCATTATAACTCAACATGAGGTGTCCTCTAGGAGCCATGCACTTCTCCAGCTGTGGCTTGGTTAAATTTGGATGGGATGAAGACAGAATGTGGATAGATACCAGTACATCTTCTGACCTATCTGCAGCCTTCACCCACCTGCTGCTCATTTGGAAGTGTTCTTTTCTCAAATTAATTGACATAACACTTAACCAGACCCAAGAGCACTTGTTCTTGTAGTGGGAATGTGTATTTAGTGTCTGCTATTAACGAGCTCTTGGAAAAATTCCCCTAAGATTTCTCTGGGCAGGGATACAAGATCTGTTACATCCATAACACAATAGCTCACAGCTGTGGTAACATCCTGAGAAGCACTTTAATGACAATATGTTATTAAGCAAGTCTAAAGAGCAAACCAATACAAAACCCACCCCACACCCACCTGGATTTGCATTCTCCTAACACAAGTTCAGCTATCTGCTGCCTGATAGCATTACAGAGTCACAGAATCATTAAGGTTGGAAGAGACCTTTAAGATCATCAAGCCCAACCATACCTATCACTAATATACCAGTCAACCATGTTCTCAAAGACCTCTCTGGATCTCCCTACCTTTTCCCACAAGCCCTCCATTCAGGAAGCAGCATGATCTTAGATGATGATCCTAGACAATGTGCTGTGGGTGATGCTGATGGAGCAGGGGGATTGGGTTAGATGACCCCCAGATCTAGAAGTTGGCTGAAGGTTAGTAGATATCCCATCACAAGCAGTGCTGCAGCACTGTGGGATATCAAATCACAACATCAGACACTTAAGAAAGGCTCCAAGCCCACAGGGTGGAATCAAGTCCTCACTGAATATTATGCAGTAATAACCAGAGACAGCACTGGGGCTTGGTGGGATGTCCTCTTGAGAAGAGCTTGGACCAGTGACTTCAAGTTGAGGCAACCAGCGTGAGCAGGACAAACAAAAAGCACCTCCCACAGCTAAAACCAGCAACTCTGTGGCTCTGTTCACCAACCTCTACTCTTCTAGTCATTGAAAGATCCCTGGCTTTCTACTTGATTACAAAAATTAATCTGTAAGACCTACTTTTCCAGCAGCAACATCAATATTTTATAGTCTGGGAAGATACTAGCCTGATTTATATGTTGTTAAAAAAAAAAAGAAATAAAAGTACTGAGCCCTTTATATTATATAATATAAAATACCACCTTTGTCTCCAAGGGAACATCATATTTTAATCCACAGCTACAGAAATAGCCTGAGAATTAAATCTCCCAACAAAACCCACAGTGGACAAAGCATTGAGCTCAAGGAAACTCTGCACTGCCACAGAGCAGCATCCCCCAGAAGGGCTTTAGAAAGGTTGTGATTTCATTTCTCTGACATATTTGGCACAGGGTAGCCTCCCAAAATTGCCACAAATGAGCTATTTTAAGTGGCTGAATAAAGAGCCATTAGAAACAGGGCTGGGTGGCAATGCTGATCATCAGTAACTCTCAGCCCACCAAATTCCCTCTCTGCCAGCAGGGGTTTTTATCCTGCCTTCTTTTCATTCCTGCATTATCCATTTGTAGGCTGACCCACTTATTGGTAATAATGTCAGGTTTTATATATATATATATTTATATACTTATATATATTTTAATATACCTATGTATATTTTATATCTTTTTAATATACTTACACATATACTTATATATATGTAATATTTATATTACATACATATATACATTTTTAATATGTATTTTTTACCCTGGAGATTAGAGCCTAATAGCATTGTACTAAAAGCCAGTGTGCACCTGAAAATATTTCCCTGTGTATTTCCTATGTTTTCATGATTTCAAGTCAAGGAGAGGCACGCACACACACACACACGCACACACCCACCCACGGGATAGAAGACAAAAACCAGTTGTAGGCACTTAGGAACTGCTGTTACCTGGCCAAGATTTAAGGGAGCTCTAGAAGTGTTTAATCATCCATTTCTTGATTTTTCCATGGGCTTAGTTCAGCACCTTGCATATTTTCAGTGTTTTAAATCAAAATTTAGAGAGGCCAAGTGCCTTCACCTGCTGCAGAGAGCAAAGTCAGTGGCAGAAATGGGGTTATAAGCTCAGTAATTGGGAATTCTGCTCCTCCTAGGCCTTTGAAGCAGACCTATTGTGTATGTTTCTATATACATATATATGTCTATCTCTACAAAAGCATTCATAGGCATCTGGGTCATGAGCTGGAGGCAACACTAAAGGCCAGAACCACACTAAGAACTCCTGGACTACAACTGGTTGGCATCCCAGAGCAAACATTTCACTTCCAACTATGCACATTTATCCCATTAAATGTTTCCCTGAGGATAACCTATGAACCCTCTCTCACCTGGGAAGGTGGCAGCTGAAGGATGCTCTTCCTGCAGCAGGGCAGGGACGTGTCCACTCATCTCCTTAGCAGGTGAAAGAAGCTTCCAGTGAATCATTATGGTTGGAAAACACCTCCAAGATCATGGAGTCTAACCATAAATCTTTAAGGAACAGAGGAGTCTCCCTCCTGCCTTTGCCACTGGTTTCTCCTTATGAGTGAATGTTGCATGATATTTCAGATGTTATATTCTTTTTTACACTCATTTTATCTCTCCTCCCTTTTAAGTTGTATTTAATAGCAAACAGCTTGTCTTCTTAACAGCAAAGTGACAGAAAACAAATTAGTTTCCAAATTTAAAGCTGTGTTCTGTTGCCAAGGCAACGGAGGAATCTACAATTACATCAAGCAAATAAGATCTCCTAAGAACAGAACCAAAACTCATTCTGGAAAGAGTTGGCCTCATAATATAATTACACTAAAATCATAACCTAATGTTTTGGAGCCCAAATGCTTCAATTATTCATTGTCTAGAGCACAAGTGTTGTGAGGAGCAGTGCAGGGAACTGGGGTTGGTTAGGCTAGAGAAAAGGAGGCTCAGAGGAGACCTTCTTGCTCTCTACAAATACCTCAAAGGAGGCTGGAGTGAGATGGGAGTAGGTGCCTTCTCCCAAGGAAGAACAACAGGACAAGAGGAAACAGCCTCACATTGCACCAGGGGAGGTTGGATATTAGGAACAATTTCTTCCCCAAAAGTCTTGTCAAGCCCTGGCCTAGGCTGCCCAGGGCAATGGTGGAGTCACCATCCCTGGAAGCATTCAAAAAAACATGGATGCTGTGCTACTGAACATAGTTTAGCAGCAAACACCATGATCTTAAAGTTCTCTTCTAGCCAAAATTATTCCAGCCTTCATGATTCTGTGACTTGCTCTCTTGCAGCATAACCTCTTCTCACACATCTTTGGTCTGCTTCTTAAGCCCTTTACAATTTTCCTGTTAAATCCAGTTATCCCTTGTTTAACTCTTAATTGGCTTCTTGGAAACCTTGATCCATGATTTCATCTTTGGAAGCTAAACTAAATTTGCCTGCTTCTGCAGGCAGGAGGGATACAGGTTAGACAGACCTATGGGCAATCCTCTCTGGGGCACTGACACATGCATGGGGCAGCAGTCAAAGCTGTCCTGCCATCATCTACAAGAGCAAAGATCATGGTCTGAGCCCACCATACTGCTTTACACTGTTTAGAGGACTAAACTGGGGGGAGGAGGAAGGATAAACACACCTAAATTTCCTGGGTAGCTTAGCACCAGGGGTGGTCAACCAGCTCCCTGCAGTTTGATAAAGGATGATAAGAGAAAAACATCTAAAGAAAATAAAACTCAACCAACCTCCAACCGAGCCTTCTTGATATAGCTAACAGTTTGCACTACTAAAATACCATGAGTACAAGACATTTTCTAGATGACTCCCCTGGGCACAATATCTGCTCCTATAAGGATATTTTCCCTCTTCCTCTTCTAGAAACGACACCAGCTCCAGTGAGGCTACACCAGGGATTCATCTGCCCCACACACTCTTTGATATACTCAAAGCAAATCAATCTTCCCTGCCTCTCCAGCTAGGAACAACTCCTCAAATAATTAAAACACTCAGCAGGGATCCTATTCAAAAGGTCATCTTTTAACCAATATTAATTCAATTTGGTCTCACAGCTGTGGAATCTGAGACAAAATAAGGAGAAAGCAATGGATTATTCAAAGTATCTCTCAGATTGGCATTAAAAAATGCTATTTATTTATACAAGGAGATAGAGGAAAAGTGCACATGCACCTTAAACTCATCTCTCATGTACAGAAGGGGTTCTTTAGGGTTTTCTCTGGGCTATTTCAGTTGGTATTTACAGACAAGGTGACAATTGCATTTATTTTATACAATAAATGAAATTCTGGTGTTCTGTGATGCACCTTTAGGTTCTACCTATACATGACCCCTTTGGTTATAATATTCCTGTGATTTGGGGATATACTATCAACCCTTTCACTCTGGGAAAGGATAACTAGCAGTTTTCTTAACTCACCTGTTAATTTTCGTCTCTTGCTGATTTTCCCAGCACTTCAACCTCACATAATCAGGAAATTCCCTTAAAAATGTAAACAAAGCCTCTGACTAATTCAATACATTTGGCACATGTTCCTTCAAAATAAAATCATACTCTCCTTGGCAGCAGCTTAGGAGCCTGATTATAGACAGAGTAGTCATCAAAAATGATACTTATCCTGCAGTCCCATGCTCTGAGACTACCTATTTCAGGAGATCTGGTTTTCTTTGACTGTCATCCTTCCTAAACTCCCCTGCACCTCTGAACACACCAAGCAGTCTGCCCACCCTCTATGCTCTTACCCTGGATGCACTCTAGCTTCCATCCTCTCCATGCTACATAAAGCAACCACAGAGACTGACAGCACCTCTCCCAAACTTGACCTAAAAGCTTATTTTTTAGCCTTATCTTCCTGTTTAATATCTCCCCATGGCTGTTGAGCAGTGACTCTCGCCTAGACAAGTTGCTTGACTAACCAGTCCCTTCCTTCCTTACCCAGCACAGGAGCACAATCACTAATTCCACCACCTTTCTCCTGGATTTTAACCTCAACCACATCTGTGCACAGAGGCTACCATAATGAATATCATCTTGATGATTAAACCAACTGGTCCCCAAGCAACTCTCATCACTCTTCTACATCTCCATCTTCTCACAACCCATATTGCTCACCTGCTAGCTTCACTTCTTGCCAGATCTTGCCTATACATCATTAGGTTGTTGATAGAACACCACAAAATAAATGTGCTAAATAAACCCTTTCTCAGTAAAAATAATAGTAATTCAGAAAGAATTGGTTGCTTCTCTATATCAGAGAGCTTAAGTCACCACCAGATGAAGTCTGATCACCTGAAGCCTGATGTTTCCAGGCTACAAGTGATATCAGTGCAGTAAGTCAGATATTTCTGATTATTTCTAAGGAATGAAGCTTCCAGAGATGCTGAAGGCACAGACAAAAGAAAACTTCTCACCCAGAAAGGTTCTGTATACAGTGACCAAACTGCAAGTGTTTGCAGTTCACCCTCAAGGATGTTTTATCCTGGTTCTCTGCTTTTGATATCACACAGTTTGTGAAAGGTCAACACACAACCAGTGGCTGATGTTTGAGCACATCCACACTGCTGAAAGCTGATGTGCCTTCATCAGCCTGGACCTGGCTAAGTAGATTTTCCAGGATAAAGCCACTGGGATAAGGTCTGTGCTGGAATCAGAATGCTCAATCCAACTGTATAGCTTGGGATATTCACAGGAGGACATTTCTCCTAGGAGAGGGTCTGTTACATCCCGATTTACAGCTATATACATATAGAGGATTATGAATAACTATTAAAATGTATTTATTAATTATGAATAACTATTAAAATGGATTAGAACAGGTAATTATGCAAACTCTAAGGAGTTAAAAACATATAGATGTGGTACTTCGGGACATGGTTTAGTGGCATGGCAGTGATAAAGTTGATAGTTCCACTTGATAATCTTCAAGATCTCTTCCAACCTGAATGATTCTGTGATTCTATGAATTGCATGTGGAAAAGTTGCTCTGAAGCCTCCAGAAAGTGCAGGTGCTGAGGGTTATGCAAATTAACCACCAAATGCTGGAGAAAGTCATCCTTATGTCATCTCCTTGATGGATAGAAATGTGTTTGGGGCTGACAGGCAATCTGAAAATTACCATTACAGCTCATTTCCCCTTCTGGGAGGTTTTGTTCTTCCTGACTGAGGAGGATTCCTGAGCATCCTGATCACACAGCAGAAATTGGCTGCCATCTCCTAACACTTGAGGGATAATGTACTGTAATTCTGCTGAAGTCATTGTCCTCATTCCATTGTAGGAAAGCCCTTTCCTCACCAGGGAATGAAATATAAGCCAGGATGTGGGATATGATTGGTAACAGCCTGAAGAAAATTACAGCACAAACGCCTTCAGTCCCCACCAAAAATCACCTGAAGTTTGCAAAGTGAAGAGATCCACTCAATAAAACCCCAAAGTAAACCCTGCAAGAAAGGCTGAGATGTGGAAATCTCAAGAGGAGAAGGAGATGGGGAATAATTTGGGGGCATTTTAGTGTTTATCTTACAATTTCACCCTGAAAAAGAAAAAATAAGCAAGATGATAGATTTTTTCTGTGCCCCAAACAATCCACAACAAATGTGATGCTGTGTTTCCACTCTTCTTAGATAGCTCTGAAAATCATTCAGATGCTCTGACCATGACTTTGCCCTTGGAGATACAAAGGTTGAAGGAGCCTTACCACCACCTCACACCTCTAGACAGAGGTGCATAGCACCACAGCCTCCCAACAGAATCCCACCTGGAGTCAAACAAATATACAACTAGGAGAGCCTAGAGTTTTGCTCTGCTCAATTTTGGATGAAGGCAAATAAAGCAGTGTACAGACTAACAGATTAACAGCATTAATTATCTTGTTTCTCAGGCTCTGTTATTTTGCTTCCTGCTTTTATAGCTGTGAATTCTACCAAGTAGCTCCAAACACCACCACAATTCCCCAAGATAAGGTGTGGTGGGTTAACCTGGGCCGAGTGCCAGGTACCCACCAAGGTTCTCTATCACGTTCATAACCAGAGCAGGCATCTTAGTCATTAAGTCTAAGGCCACATCACTGAACTAAATAGACTTTTTCATATATAGTTAGAAGCATATCTTAGAAGNAATGTGTTTGGGGCTGACAGGCAATCTGAAAATTACCATTACAGCTCATTTCCCCTTCTGGGAGGTTTTGTTCTTCCTGACTGAGGAGGATTCCTGAGCATCCTGATCACACAGCAGAAATTGGCTGCCATCTCCTAACACTTGAGGGATAATGTACTGTAATTCTGCTGAAGTCATTGTCCTCATTCCATTGTAGGAAAGCCCTTTCCTCACCAGGGAATGAAATATAAGCCAGGATGTGGGATATGATTGGTAACAGCCTGAAGAAAATTACAGCACAAACGCCTTCAGTCCCCACCAAAAATCACCTGAAGTTTGCAAAGTGAAGAGATCCACTCAATAAAACCCCAAAGTAAACCCTGCAAGAAAGGCTGAGATGTGGAAATCTCAAGAGGAGAAGGAGATGGGGAATAATTTGGGGGCATTTTAGTGTTTATCTTACAATTTCACCCTGAAAAAGAAAAAATAAGCAAGATGATAGATTTTTTTCTGTGCCCAAAACAATCCACAACAAATGTGATGCTGTGTTTCCACTCTTCTTAGATAGCTCTGAAAATCATTCAGATGCTCTGACCATGACTTTGCCCTTGGAGATACAAAGGTTGAAGGAGCCTTACCACCACCTCACACCTCTAGACAGAGGTGCATAGCACCACAGCCTCCCAACAGAATCCCACCTGGAGTCAAACAAATATACAACTAGGAGAGCCTAGAGTTTTGCTCTGCTCAATTTTGGATGAAGGCAAATAAAGCAGTGTACAGACTAACAGATTAACAGCATTAATTATCTTGTTTCTCAGGCTCTGTTATTTTGCTTCCTGCTTTTATAGCTGTGAATTCTACCAAGTAGCTCCAAACACCACCACAATTCCCCAAGACAAGGCTTTATTTCTTCTTCTGCCTTTGTCTTGGTCATAACCAGAGCAGGCATCTTAGTCATTAAGTCTAAGGCCACATCACTGAACTAAATAGACTTTTTCATATATAGTTAGAAGCATATCTTAGAAGTGTATTAGTTAAAACTGATTTAAGATGCTGCTGCTTACTTTCAGGCACACAACCACTTCCAAAGTTCCTTGGAGTTCAGCATAACTCTGGTGTGGTCCCAGGAGCACCTCAAGCCCATCAGGAACTGTAACCTCCTTCCTCTACCCAACCACAGCTCAAAGT
>VWZO01022411.1:0-184601 GCA_013396975.1 Bucco capensis
ATTCCCACATAAATTTCTTGGCAATTGATAAAGTTATAGATAGTAATATCTAGCTATTTTCCTTATGGCTCTTTTTTTCTATTTTAGTGTTCTACTTTTAACTCTGTAGTACAGAGTCAGATGAACTAAAAGGCTTTTCAAACTAGTAGTTGAAAATTACTTGTCGGCAGGTGCCATCCATGTCTGCATGTTTTTGTGAGTGGGAGAATCTTGTTATTATTATGTTATAAATATTTGGGACAACAGCAATGGATGGAAACAAATGTTGATTAAACTGGATTCAATATGGTTCCTTGAACTGATTGTTTTCACTGCAACATGGAGTCTGATATCAGTCAAAAGACCACTCATCGTTTCAGATCTTCATGAACAATGACAGTTTACAGAGTATTTTGTTTATATCTGATATGACACTTTCAATTTGTTTTCCTTTTAAAGGTATCATTTGCCTACATAAAACACACTGTGCATAAAATCTGCACATATTTTTTTGTCTCACCAAAAGTGAGTGTAGTATAACTAAAAAATAGGTTATAAATTGAAACAGGGAAGGGTAAAACCTTTACCTTCCTTCACAGAAGAAAAAGACCTTTACTTTCCTTCCTCTATTCCATCTGCATGATAGCTGTTTCATATAGGAGAATGCATATTTATTAATATACAAATATCTTCCTTAATACAGTGAGAAAATATAGACAAAATTTTCCTTGGGAAGGGTGTCTGAGAAGTAATTTTTATGATTATGTTTTTGAATTTCAGCTGTTAGTACTCTCATCAGTTAGTTTTACATTTATCTAGCCAAGGTTTACTGTTCTCCCAACCACAGAGAATTAAAGATATTGTCAATTTCAGTGTGAATGTTAATGTTCATGTGTTTAGAGTGTCAGACAAAATTACAAAGCTTTTCACTATTTTACTACTAAATATTGGATCAAACTCTTGTTCTTATTTGTTTAGGAACTTCCCAAATAAATCTAAATTTGAATATAGCTCCTTAAACATGTATTTTTAAAATGATTTTAGGACATATCTGAAAGCATAAATGACTTTTTTTTTTTATCATGAGAATTTGTTGATTGATCATTTTTTCTGATGACAGAAAGTAATTTTGTCCTTAGACTGTAGAAGTTGGCAGCTTCTTAGTTGAATGCTAATTCTACTTTTTATTAATCATGGATTATTTTTAAATCATAGACTTTTTATTAATTTTGCATTATTTTTATCAATTTACTGCTCTTTGTAATTAAATGTGGAGATTATAATATATTTTATATTACACTACAGACTTCTTTTATTACTCTCAAATTAGAATGCAAAAGAGTATAAAGGAAAATTGTAATATTTTTTTCCAAAATACTCTCTGAAACCTGACCTTAATTGAAACTAGAATTTTCATTTTAGTTCTTTTGTGTCTGATCCTTTAAAATAGTCCTTAGAAGTAAAGCCCTTAGCCAAACAAGTTCTCCCATTTAATGCGATAACAAAGACCTTGACATAAGGACCAAGATATTTTTGTTCCTATTTTTTAATATCTGATAGCTTGAGAATTTTTTTTCTTCTGAGAAACTCCCAAATCTACTTTATTTTCTTCAGCTGCAGATTTCTGATTTCTAATTTCTTTTTGTTATGTGTATTACTGTTATGTCCTAGGCTAGTCTAGTGCCCAGTGTAAGCTGCTTCAAGTATAAACATATATAAAAAGCACATGCAAAATCAGTTTTATTTCTGTATAAAATTTCACAGAAATTAAGAATAAAAATAACATGTTGAATATGATAATTTTAGGGGTAAAGAAATCTCATAGCTTATGAAAGGAAAAATAAATTGTCTTAAGAAATTGTGACTGTGATTAAATATTTTTTATTGTAGATACAAAGCTTACAAACATATTACCAACAACAGCCAGGCAACCAACCCCCTGCTTTCAGTCACAAGGTCTCATTTGATATGTTCCTCAGAAAACAAAAACACAACAAAACCAATTTCTACTTAAATAGAGTTGTACCAAGCAGATAATAAATGGTTCATGCATTTAAACTGTTCATGAATAATTCACAAGATTCACTTCCACCTGCCAAATGTTTGTATCATATGCTGTCTATGTACAGTCACAGAATGTACCCAGAATAAATTCTGTTGCAAAATGCCTAATACTTGACATTACATTATTGTAACATGCTGTATTGAATTAGCCTGGAAGGAACATATTGATGTGCTAGTGTAATGGTTTTCAGATCAGACACCTTTTATCAGCTACTTAGTTAATATCCATTCTTAAATTGAAAGAGTGGACAGAAGTGAAGGGTAAACACCAAGATCTGCCATAGTTATGACATTTGTCTGGTTGGCCAGCCATCTGTATTTGATTTGGCTGGATCATTATGTCTTTTTTTCCCCCCTCTGTTAATGAATACAAACTTACTGTGCAATTCTGAATGCAGTAAATTATACTATGATGGCTGATGCTGTCAGTGACATGCTGGGTATTGAGTTTTCTAACTGAAGACTGACATTTAATAGAATAGCCTATCTGGAACTAGATGAGTTTTGCTGAAAAATGAACGTGAAGGCCAACCGAAGGTTCTTGTTATCTTTAGAAAGAAAGCAGAAAGAGTGGTCAGAGAAGACATGCTGGTGAGTCTGCATTAGTGGAAGTGATGATAGTATTGCATGACAGGTTTAATAAACAGTAATCATTTCTTACATAAAATGCACAGTTACCTTGAACACAGGATGGGCTCTGGCATTAAGAACTATAGCTTCAGTGAATGGAAACATTATTATATTTCCTTTGTGTGTTTTGTAGCACAATGCATTATTTAGGAGCAAAACTATGTCATATTTTTTAGTGATATGATTGTTAGAAGGTTTAAAAGATGTGCTCAAGATGAGCATTAAAATCTGTTAACGGAAGAACAGAAGCAGATCTCAAATTCCAAAGTTATAGCAATGTCTGATTCTCCTACTGCACTCTGTTAGCATTTACAAGACCACATTTACAGCTGTGGCCAAGACTTTAAGCTACAAGCTTTTTGAAGCATTAAACAGCTATCATGGGCTGATGTCACTTGAGTTTTGATACATAGAACAAGATATTTACTACTTTTAGCTTTTTTATTTGCTTTCTGTTTTAATTCAATTCAACTACTTGATGGGCAAAGACAACTCAGTAAATGCAAAAATAAAATATTTTTTCTCAAAATATTTAATTTAAAAGCTTTTGAACTTGTTCAGACTATATACTGATCAAAATCTCCATAATGGATCAAGTGTGAGTGCAAAGAAGCACTTCTATACTTAAATTCTATATTTAAATTTCTTCCAAAAATTAAGTATTACACGAATGTCACTGTGGTTCTAACACACTTACCCTCTGAATGAGGAATCTCAAGATTGTTCTCGAGAGAGACCTCAAAACCTTGGGTATGACCTTGAGTCGTGTTTGTTATCTTGAACAACAATGGGGGCATCTTTGATACTGTCAGCTAATGATGCTTATCCTAGAACATGTTGAAACTCACAAATTCTTTGATGTAATAGTGTTGTGTATTACATAGTTTGATGCATGGAGTGGAGGTGTGTAAAGTTGTATGGTCTTCAGGGACGCTTTTGGACGCATTTATGGCTTAGCCATTTGGAACAGCCATGGTCTATTTCTGTGAAGACCTTCTGAGGTAAATACCCATGAGTGGAATATGTGAAACCAGTCTATTTCCTCTCACTCTAGTGTAACTGTCTCCAGATGCTTTCTTAATATCGAAACATTTTTCTTCATAAAGTCTATAAGCAGAATTGCTTAGAGTATAAGTAGAAGAAGGAAAAAGAATAGAATGAAAAGTTTCATAACATGCTATAAAAGTTTTAATTTATTTTAAAAGGTAGATTAATAAGGGGATAATGTCATAACCATGCAATGAGAACACTTTTTCACATATGGGAAATGAAAACATAGTGACTTCCTGTGCCTTAGGAACTTCAAGCAAACCAATAGACTGGAAACTAACTGGACTGGAAATTGGGGAAGAATATCCCAGATTTCCCCAGATGGATAAACTGATAGCAATTTATATAGGAAAGAATTTGTGAAGGACAGAGAAAGACTAGGTAGAAGCTCTTTCTCCCAGTAATTGTATAGAGCACTCATCTGGTAAACAGGGTAATCGTCTGTATTCCGGATTGCTCTAGGAATAGTATACATTAATAAATATTCTCACTAAGCAAATCCATTTCAAATTGGAGAATATGATAATGCCTATGATTAGTTTTGAGTGCTAGGGGTTGTTTCTAAGTAAATTATAAATAATAAAGAGTTCTTTTTCTGATTGAAATTAGCACTCTTCATTCCTACTACCTAATATTTCCCCTTTAATATGAAAATTGATTAACATAGGAATAAGGAAAATGAAGGGCACAAAAAGATCTCATGAGTCATTTAGTCCAACACTTGAATTGTGGATTGGTAGACCTAGATAATTCTTGATGAGTTCTTGTCTAAATTGTTTATATAAAGCTTTGATTCCACCATTGTGTACATTACTTTTGAGGGCATAATTAATTGTACAGTGATTTTTTCTTACATATTTCCTATTTATGATCCCTAGAACTTTTTGGCTGTAATTTCATTGCTTGTTGTTCTACATAGCAAAATGAATAAAAGTTCTTCACCATCTTTCTCATTACTATCTTTTAATTGAAGGCTGTTATATTACTCCTTCAGGACAGCTTTTTCCTTAGGAAATAAACATTAATTGACTCTTTCTTCATAGATTATGCTTTGTTTACCTTCAATCAAAACAAGTCACTCTCAAAAAATTTATCTTAAGAGTATCCGTAATTGGTCACTATTCTTCCTAAGTGCTCATGATCAAAAAGGATTTAGAACATCAGATATGGTCTCAGGAAAGATGATAGAGCAGAATAATATTTATCTTAGTATCTTGCTTAGAAACATTTCTGTTAATGCATCCAGGCATGAGATGGCTTTATCTTGCAAGCCATAATAATCATTACAGGCACAGTCTGAAAATCACTTGGNATTTACTGTACATGTAGACACTTGATTTCTGTTATGAACACAGCATTCTGCATTTCCCTTTACCAAAGAAAATTTAATTCATTTGTTATTGTTGTTCTAAAGCAAAATGAGATCACTTTGAATTCTAATTCTATCATCCGAAGTCTTCCTGACTCTTTCTAACTTGGTGTAACTAACAAAGTTTCTCAATGTAGTATTTCACAGTTTAAATTAACAACTATTTTTAAATAGAAGTGAGAGTCATACAGACTGCAGGTTTTGCTGTTTGAAATTGTCTCAAAATGTGGTAAGAAATTATTTTTTAAAATAATTTCTTGCAGATGGTTTTTCTGTCAGTTTCATACCCACTACAAAGCAATTTAATCAATCTCACATTTCACTAGCTTCCATATGGCAATGTTGTATGAACTGCTTCATCTATATCATATCTGCTGCTTCCTCCTTATCTACTAGTTACCCTGCCATAGAAGAATGTTATCTGTGATACAATTTGTCTTTCACTTATCTATGTTGACTGTTTCTTACCACCTTATTATATTGTAGTTAAGCTATATAGTCATTTCAGGCACAGTCTGAAAATCACTTGGGGTCTCCTGTGGTCCCTGGTGTGATAACTGTGCCGATAGCAGAGGGAGCTTTAAAATCATTGCCCACGGTAAAGTGTAGGGAGTGATACCCATGTTCCTATAATCCTTGTATGGGTAGGATGAGCTCATTAGCCTTCTGGCAGTCATCCTAGGAGAAGGACAACTCTGATTCCAAACCTGGGCAGATGGAGCTCATTTAGCCCTGTAAGGCCTTCTATCTAAGAGAAGAACACTCTAATAAAACCTCCATCCTAAGGACTTGGCTGCCAGCGTCCAAGCTTGCTAGGCCCTGGCAGATGACCCTTAGGACTAAAGGGTGGGTCCAGCTCTGCGCATGCTGTGTCTCACCTAAAAAAAAATCCATTGCTCAGGCTTGAGGGTGCTATCCGCTATCCTCTTTTTATCAGCGCGCTTGGAAAAGGCACTGATGAGGAGCGTGGGTGGAGCCCTCCCTGGATCTTCATTCGCGAAGCCTAGCCATACAGCATAGTCATTTACTTGAGTACATGTTTCTAGCTTTGATGCCTTAGTGGTTTTTATCTGTTCTGATGAGATTTAATGCAGATTTTTATCTTGTAAAGATTCAGATTTTTCAAATTACAGATTTTATGGGTTTTTTTAAAGATAAAAATCTCAATAACTTTTTAAATTGACATTTGGACGCCTTAGTAAGAAGTGTTAAGTGTTCTGACAATGTAACTTTTCCCTCTACAACTGAGGATTTTGTTTCCTTTTGTGCTAGTGGTTAGCAGCAATGTTATTATTTTCAAGAGTCTATCAAATTTTCATAGCAGTATTATTGACCAATTTTTTTTTAGGTGTTTACAATCCATTAAAGGAAATGATAAATCTAATTTGCTTATAAATGAAGGACCTCATCAAGGCCATATTCTTATTCCATTTTACAGATAGGATTTTTGACTGAGATGCTGATATAGAAAACTGTGATACAGATGTTTTCCTACTGACCTGAAAAGCAGGAGATTCAAAGACATATAAGTAGAAAAAAGGATACTGTATTGTTATGGTTATAGCAGTAAAAACAAATCCTCTCCTCCACTGATTTACAAATACATATTTACAGAATTTAGAGGGATTAATCCTGCATTATGTTGGTTCTATGTATTTAGTATTCTCAAGACAGGTAGCATTTTCTGCTTATAACTCAGTTCTTTGCAAAAAGAATTTTGAACATGAGCCAGGTATCCATCATCTCAACTGGAATTATCATTAATAAGAGAACTGCTACCTGAATTTTGTGTAAGAACTAAAGGTGCTTCAACAGTAAGGCCTTATAAAAAGAACTACTGATTGCTACTGATTGGTTTGTGAACCAAGGAAGACCCCGCTGAGATTGAATTGCTGTGTTTCAGGCCTCTAAGAGCGGCAAAGAGAGGCAAGATGATTATCTAGCTTGTGTAAATGGAAGTACAGGATTTCAGTTCAGATAGACATGCCTTCTTTCTGATAAGGGACAATGTTTAAAGAAAGAAGAAAGAGTATTACTGAAGGATGCATCTTGTATGTAATTGAGCCCATTAAGATCCTGATCCCTCAAGTACCTATACAGCAGAATGAGTTCACTGTGTACTTATTTTTTTGCAATACTATTGCACTTAAAAAAAATCAGTGTGTTCCTGAATCTAGGTTGAGAGCTTAAAGGAGTACAAAAAAATAGAAGAAAATGCGTACTTATACACTTGTGACATGGAAAAGGAGGAATGCTTTTGTGTTATTCAATCTTTAGCTTCAAGAGAGTCTATTCTGAGACACAGATTGAAGAATTTTACTGAGGTGGAAGAGTGTAGGATCCAGTCCGTGGGAGTGAAAATGGGATCAGGAGAATATTGAACTGTCCACTCCTCCCTCAAGGTGCAGTCTTTTACTCTGCATCCCACAAGAGAGTACACAAGATTTAGCAGTGACCTTGGTCTGCATACCAATCCTCAGTAGTAAACCTAAACATTAGGTCTTATCACTACTAGAAGCAGGCACTGTCAGTGAAAACATGCTGTTAGCTTCAGAAATTGCAGTTACTGAGAAGAGCTTTAGCTGGAGGTAAAATCACTGAACAGAATTAGTTCTGTTCTAACCCAAACCAGGACAATCATTCTCTCTCATTCTATCCATCTACCTGTCCATCTGTTCATTGATTATTGTTTCTATTCTGGTCAAGTATTTCACTGGAATAATATTTTATACCTTAAATTTCTAATTCAACTGAAATTATTGGTGCAAAGCAACAATTACTTTAGTGCACACTTACTTTAGGATTATTTCTTTCCATTGAGATCTCATTCAGTTACACTTATTACCTTTTGGAGAATGTTAAAAGAATTAATATTACTACAAGGAAATATTACCCTCTGGACTTCAACTGAGCAGGCATGCTTAGGAGCTTTATAGAGATTAGTTTTGGGTTTTGGATTTAAGATTCTCTGTCAGTTAGGTGCACATATCTTATTAAAATAAATGTGTAGATGAGAATAGAATAATCTGGGGTTAAACTGTACAAAATACACGTAACTTCACACATTCCTTACCCTTGATATAGCAGTTAAAGAGATACATCTATTTTTCTTTCTGCATGTTAATTTGCACTTTAGTATGGTTTGATCCCACAAGCCTTATGATTATCAAAACTCCCATTGAGCCATTGGCAGTACCATAGTCACATGCTTAATAAATACACTTAGAAATCCTAGCCATGGGTTGGTTCCATCACTGAAAAATTTCCAAATTAAGTCTCTAAAGTCTCTAAAACAATTCACAATAATTCTAATGAAGTATAAAGGTGTTTAACTTACCATAAATCATAGTTCAATTCTGTCATATAACTCTCCCTAAAACTCTGAATGCCGTATTGCATGTGCTATGAACAGATTAAACTAGTATTATCTTCCTACAGGCAATATTAAAGCAGTTCTTCTAACTTATTGCGTATAAATTCATTCAATATTTCTGACAGTTATAACAAAAAAAAGGCAAATTGTACCCTGTGATACCCCTATTCATTCAACTTTGGCACCTGTAAAGTATGTTAAATTACAGTTTTCAAAGTTATGGTTTTATAAATGGCTATTTCTGGCCTTTAATTTGTAATTTACTTTTTTTTTTAACCTACTTCATCATATGCATAATTATATATCCAATTTAAAGATTATGAACAGATTTGAAGAATTTCAGATCTTGCACCCAGTTGATCTTTTGCTCTTTCTTATTCTATGCTTTTTCCAATACTGGAGTAAACCATCAAGGTTTATCTCCACTTCTCCTTGAAATTCTTCTTGGAGAACTACTTTCTATGCAACAAGCACATGCATGCATAAGAGACCTCCATATTGTCTGCTGATCTTAAAAAAAGTTATCTGAGAAAAATCTGCATGGTTAGTGAATTTAAAGTTGACCTTTGAACACTGAACCCACTTCAAGTTGAGATTTTTATCTGCTAATTATAGCTGATACACCTCAGTACAAAACAGACGGTAGAGAGAACCATAGCAACCTACAGAAGAGAATTTACTTTGAAATATAATGAATGTTAAGAAAAAGTTATGAGGGCTGTTGTTCACAGACACAATTAAAGTACACAATATTATTTAGAAAGAAAAAAGTACGTAGGAAATACAAGCTAAGCATTACATACATGATCATAGTTACTTGATCTTAAGGTTAAACAATCAAACACATTCAGAATAGTTTAGAAAGTTGTAAACATTGATAAAATAGAATAAGAAGAAATCAAACCTTTTTTAAAAAAGATATTCTAGTAAAAAAAATTATTAAGTCTTTGTATTTCGGCTTTTGGGTTTTGATTTCGAAGCTTTTTTCTTTAGAAAAAAGGTACTCCTTGGATGGAGAAAAATGGGTAAAACAAATATGATAAGGGAGCTGTAGACTACACGTGAAATTAGAAATTAGAATGAGGGTTTTGGAAGTGTTTAGCTCTTCTCCATCATTAAAAAATGTGTTGTTTATTTGTTTGTTTTTAACCCTATGCAGAATATACTCTATGATCATGTCCCTTTATTTATGTTATTTTGGGCTTGCATCTGTCTTATCTGTGATGTATCCAGACTATGTTTCATGTAAATGTATTCTTTTCTGGAACACTCTTCTTGCAATCTTTCCTATGCTTTTTAGTGATCTTTTTAAGCTTTACATGGTATCAAAATGATCATCCTGAAATAATTTCTCTTCATCATGTCTTTCACTTGATCCAATGAACATAAAATCAAGTACCTCAAGAACTGCATGTAAACCTCTGTCTCCAAAGCTGGAATACTTGGAATCTCTGTGTAGAGGTCTTGGAGAAGGCTTTGTTGAGACTGAAACCTTGTGGCAGTGTGAATGAGCAAGTAAGCTCAGTATACATAGGCATGGGTAAGCAACTGTTCTAGTTCTACTGGTAATGTTTGAGAAAATTCCTGAATCCACCAGGATCTTAGAAGTTCACCACTTCTGACTGCAGATCATCAGCATAGAGGTTGGATGTTGATTCTAGCAGTACTAACAAACAGTTGTAGCTACTGCTGTATCAAGCCTGTACTGATAGTATTCAACTTAGCAATAAGTACTGAGGGGAGAATGCCATCCTAACAGTTTACCATGACTAGAGAAAGTCATTGGACAGTTACTTAGACCAGTATCAAATAAACCTTAACCCTATTGACACTAGCTGGACAGTAATTCTTGGTGTCTGGGCCTTGAGAAAATCCCCTCTCCTGGCAATCTGGCTACTGGGGCTGAGGCCTTAGCGATATCATGGCTGAGTCTGGACATCTTCCTCTGTTTACTTGGGACAGGGGCTTCCAGACAGTGCTGTGGGACTGTGGCCCTGTAGAGCAGGAACTGGAACTCCATCTTAACCTTCAAAGTCCTTTTTCATAATATTATATAAGTCAAATTCTCCACTGTTTTGCATATATTGGTATTGATTAGTGTAAATTTTCCCTGTGTAGTTCTTATCACACTACAATCAAACTGATTTTATCACTACTGTAGGTTTACACTTCCTTCTTCAAATTCTAACATTTCTGGAGAATCAAAGCAAACATAAGATAGTATTTTAAAAAAACAATTTTTCAACAATTTTTTTTTCAGGAAAAAGGAAAATGTCAAGCTAACTTGTGAGTGAAATTGTCAGAAATTATAAATACAAAAACTAATTTCTGTATTGTACCTTCATTAAAATAAAAGTATAACACAATGTAATGTTTGGATTCATGTAAATTTGAGAATATGAGTTGTTTTTTTAAAATTAGTATTTTAAGTATTTGAAATTATATCCAAGAAAGCAGTTTAATGACTATCAATGGAGTTGTTAGAAATTTTTAAGCCTTTTTTGTTTCAGGATTTTTCAGTATTACTTTGAGGTTGAAAGATTTTTGAAATTTTGCCTGAATTTAACAATATTTGAGTGTTTCTTTTTCCTCTAAATTCAGTCATTCATTAGATAACCATTTTGGACTATTATTCAATTATGATTCCATTTGATGACCTGAATTTTAGTTCAATGTTTCGGTTATTTCTGATTGTGAAGCTTCAAGCACATCTACTGATTCTTACTGAAAGTGGAATTCTCCAGCTAAAGCTTTCCAAAGCTCCTTTTAGTGTGAATCTGAATCAATAGCAATAATGGGAGAGAAATAGTTAAAGGCCTCTTCACACTTAGTATCTCATGTCTGCAAGAGATGTTTCCACTGTGGCATCACTAAGATTGTATCTCCCGTGAGAAGCATCCAAACATCAACACTGGTCCTGCAACTTCATTGTATCCACTTTAAATCCATCTGAACAGTGAGGAGAGTGAAGGGAATTTTCAGTGTCCTACCTACGAATCTTTACTTTTTCTGAACTCATTCTTTCTTTTAATATTTTGTTTTAATTTGATGGAAGAATTCAAAAGCAAAGAAAAACATGCCGTTATACTTTAATATAATAATGAAATCTAAACATTGTTATCTTCTGCATTGCTGTTTATTTTTTCTTCACAGCTAGTCTGGTTTTTTTAATCTTTCTGAACTGACCTCGTTAAACTTACTCTTGACTAGATTGACTAGCATCTTTTTGAATTATTTTGTTTCTGTGTTTGCTTAGCTCTGTAGAAAAGCCTTTGATAGCTGAAGTACAGATGGTAAATAGAATGTGAGCAACATATAAGACTTCTAAAGGCCTTGTTAGACTTTCTAATTTACCAGATTTTGGTAAATCTTCTAACAAGACACCTTTTTTCCCCCCTTTTTCCTGGTTATTGTCTTTTATTTCACAAAATACTTACTAAAAATAAAGTTATTGATGCCAGGAAAAAAGCTGTAATCCTATCATTCCACCAAAAGCTAGAAAAGAAACAGTAAGTACTGCACCCTCAGCAAGTTTGCAGATGACACAAAGCTGAGTGGTGTAGTTTACACAGGGATACCTGGACAAGCTTGAAAAATGTGCCCACGCGGACCAAATGAGGTTCAAAAAGTCCAAGCACAAGATCCTGCAGCTGGGTCGAGGCAATCCCAGAAATGAGTGTAGACTGGGAGAAGAAATCATTGTGAACAGTCCCGAAGAGAAGGACTTGTGGATTCTGGTGTACAAAAAGCTGGACATGAGCCAGCAATGTGCATTTCCTGCCCAGAAAACCAACCATGTTCTAGGCTTCCTCAGAAAAGGCATAGCCAGCAGATCGAAGGAGTTGATTCTTGCCCTCTACTCTGCACTGGTGTACTGCATCCATCTCTGGCACCCTCATCACAAGAAAGACATGGACCTGCTGGAGTGGCTCAAGATGAGTGCCACAAAGATGATCAGAGGACTCAAACACCTCTCCTATGAATTAAGACAGAGATGGAGTTGTTTAGCCTGGAGAAGAGAAGGCTCTGGGGAAACCATACTGTGGTCTTCCAATACATAAAAGGAGCTTATAAAAAATGAGGAAGAGAGACTTTATACGTGGGCAGATAGTGATAGGACAAGGGGCAATGGTGAGACGTTAGGAAGAAATTCTTAACTCAGAGGGTGGTGAGGGACTGGAACATGTTGCCCAGAGAAGTTGTGGATGTCCCATCCTTGGCAGTGTTCAAGACCAGGTTGGATGGGGCCAGCCCTTGGTAACCATGTCTAAAGAGTGGCATTCCTGCCCGTGTCAGGGGTGTCTGAACTAGACAATCCTCAAGGTCCCTTCAAACCCAAGCCATTCTATGATTCTGTGAAGTGTAGGGCTCTACAGAGAGCTAGCTATCAATTCAATGGGTAGAATGGCAGCACTGAAGTCAGTGGTCTTCCTGCACTTAGAAATGATAGAGCATTCAGATTGTATTTTGGAACTCTTTTTAAGAACATAGAGTAAAGGAACATCATCAGCACAGACTGCACCTACTGCTATCATTGGTTATATTGCCAGGTTGAAGAAAACTTAAAGATGAGAAAATAGCTATGAACTATTCAACATACAGCTGAAAGGATTTATTTTGTAATTTTAGTACATATTCAAGGCTGAGTTTTTCACTGACAACATCTTGGAAACAGTACTTGCAATTGGAAGAGTTTGATTCAGCCACATTTTTCTGGGCAGTTCTCTGATGTCTTCTAGATATATGTACAGAGTTAAGTATTTACTGTTTGGAAAATGACCATACAAATAATGAGAAAAAAAATCCTTGTGTTGCAATAACTCTGAAGGCTTCAAACCTTCCTGTGAGTATTATGATCACTTTCTGCCTATATCTATGGTCACGCATCTCCAGTATATAAATTTAAATTGTGAAATTTAGGGTCTTACTTACTTCAGATGAGGCCACTGGAAAGCAAATAGACTTTTCCTACTGTATCAAAAAAATTCTTCTATATGGTCTTTCTTTCCAAGCATAAGTAAAGACTTGATAAAGAAATGAATGTTCCAATTTTATTATGAATGATTTCATTATAAATCCTCTAATTTTATTTTGCATGTTCATTGGTTTACCAAACAGAATTAAGAGGGAGAACTCAAAGAATACACTTTAATTGCTTGATATAAATACTTAAATGCAAGTTTAGACAAAAGTATGCTGCTTACAGCACTGCATTTCTAGAGTTGTCATTGCATTCATAGCTAGCACCCTATTTAATAAAAATAATAATAATAACTGCCATTATCATTTATTAATGAATGGATAAAATGATGGTATAAATTTTATCTGGACTATGACAGCATTCAATGTGCAATGCCAAAAGCATGTGTGATTTGTATTGCTCAGAAAGTGGACGGCTTCATTTTTCAGTTGCTAGAATTTCTGAATGACCTTCAAGATTAGTTCCAGTCAAACTGTGTTGAAATTGCTTAGCTTAGATGTATATAATTATCTAAAATCTTCAGGAATGTTCATCAGTCATTTTATAAGGAAACAAAATGCATGACGGTACAATTGTAATGGGTCACAAGGCACCTTGTTAGTAAGTTTTTAAGGCAGTTGGAGCAGATCACATGCAGCAATGAGACATGCATGTGAGGAAAAGCCAACTAGACAGCTACACTCACTTATACAAACTTTGACTATGAATACATTTGGAGGGTTGGCTCTAACTTAGTTGCCCATGTGCCTCCAAGCTGCTCTATCACTCTCCTCCTCAGCCTGATAGAGATGATGCCTAAAGATTTAAGTGTATTTTGTAGATTTTTAGGAATTTTAGGATTACGTGAAGCTTCCTGGATTGTTCACATATTAGAAGCCACTAGGCACATACTTAAGATACTATTTTGGACTTTCCCATGCCTTGCCAAGGACAGGATGTTTTGAAGAAGACACCTGCAGATAGCTTGAAGACAAAACAGAAGAAAAGGGCCAAACACCACATGCACCCTCTCCAAGGAGCAGAGCTGAAGACCATTGGGGGTGGGCTATTGGAAAACCCAGTGCCAGGGTTGACTGTAGATATCTACATGTTAATTACTAATAAAAAATATAAAAAGGTGTAATCCCTTGGGGCAAGGCGTACGTACAGGATCTGGGTGGTGGGGAAGCTTCCAATTAAAGGTAATTCTATCTTTCTGCATTGATTTTGTGCTGAGTGTCTATTTTCTGGAAAATTAGGCACCAGAGGAGAGGAAACATAATAAAAGGCTCATGGGTTATGATAGGCATAGGGAGATCATTCACCAGTAACTGTCATGGGCAAAACTGACTCAAAGTGGGGCAATTATTTTAATTTTTATTACCAATCAAATCAGAGTAGGATAATGACAAATAAAACCAAATCTTAAAAACATCTTCCTCCCATCCCTCCCTTCTTCCTTGACTTAACTAGAGAATCCAAAATTCTCCACCTCTTCCCTCTAAGAAGCACAGGAGTTGAAGTTAGTTCATCATATGTTTTCTCTACCACTTCTTTCCTCCCAAGGAGGAGGACTCCTCACACTGTTCCTCTGTTCCAGCATGAGGTCCCTCTCATGGAAGACAGTCTCCCACAAACTTCTCCAATGTGATTCCTTTCCACAGCCTGCAGTTCTTTACAAACTGCTCCAATGCAGGGGCCCCACGAGGTTACAAGTCCTTCCAGTCAACCTGATCCACTGTGAGCTCCTCTCTCACTACTCCACAGGTTCCAAAAGAAGCCTGCTCCAGTGTGAGCTTCCCATAGAGTCACAGCCCTGTGTGCTCTGACATGAGGTCCTCCACAGCCTGTAGGCAAATATTTGCTCTACCATTTACCTCCATGGGCTGCAGTGGGACAGCCTGACTCAGCATGGTCTTCGCCATGGGCTTAAGGGTAATCTCTGCTCCAGCACCTGGAGCACCTCTTTTTCCTCCTTCTTCTTCACTGACCTTGTTGTCTGCAGAGTTGTTTCTTTCACATATTCTCACGCTTCCCTTCCCTGGCTGTAATGGCTGGAGCAGGTTGGGATGTTTTTGGTTTGGTTGTTTTTTTTTATCTTCTTAAATATGTTATGGCAGAAGTCCTATCACCATCCCTGATAGGCTTGGCATTGACCAGTGGCAGATCTGTCTTATAGTCAGCTAGCATTTGCTCTATTGGACATAGATGAAACATCTAGCACCTCCTCAGAGAAGCCACTCCTGTTGCCTCTCCACTACCAAAACCTTGTCACTCAAACCCAATACAGTAGAGTAGCAGCCATTCCCTTTTACAGCCTTCCTATGTCTATCTTACAACCTTGTTTCTGCTCTGTAAACTGGCCATAGGAATCTAGACACAGTCATACATGATCAAGCATGATTTATCGTCAGTGGATCCATGCATGGCATGGCTATTCCCAATCACCTTTCACCTTTCAGAAGAGGATAGATGTGAAAGGAAGAGAGAAGAAGGGAGAAACAAAAAATTATATTGCTTAGAAAAGAAGGAAGCATAAAAAACAATGGTTTTCAAGATCAGTTGCTATATTCATATCCAGTGGAAATAGGATCACTTTCAAGAAATTAGATTTTACAATTGCTTTTTCATAAAGAATAAAAGAAACTTGAGAAGGAAGACACTGAGGAGAATTTATATACCTGTGAAGCCAGGAAACAGATATTCACATTCCCTGGGTGTTCAAATAGTTGTTCTTTGTACAACTGAAAGAAGGTGAATCTGAATCACTGACAAATTCCTCTGTTCACTTGAAAGAAAAGAAGTCTGGATCATTGACTAACATTTTCCTGTCGTATCTGGGTTCTATCAGGCTCTATTTTCATGTTTTTATAGAGAGTCTGAGGAGTGTTTCTGCAATGTGCATATGTATTTGAAGATGTATTCTACAAAAATGTTGTGGTTTTTGAACACTCTCCTCTTTCTTTCAGAAACTTATGCACAAGTACTACATGACAGGCAAAATGAATTCTTTTCTTATAGATCACACAGAATCACACAGAATTTTAGGGGTTGGAAGGGAGCTCTGGAGATCATCAAGTGCAACCCCCCTGTGAAAGCAGGATAACCTAGAGCAGGTTGCACAGGATGGTGTCTATAGTTTGGTTTTGAATATCTCCAGAGATGGAGACTCAACCACCTCCCTGGGCAGCCTGTTCCAGTGTTCCACCACCCTCAAAGTAAACAAGTTCCTCCTCATATCAAGATGGAACTTCCTATATGCTAGGTTTTTTTCCCATTGCCTCTAGTCCTGTCACTAGGTACTGCAGGAAAGAAAAGTGGTCCCATCCTCCTGATACCCTTTCTTTAAATATTTATAAGCATTGAGAAGTTCCCCCTCAGTCTTCTCTTCTCAAGGCTGAACAGCCCCAAATTAGATGAGTTAAATCTGTAGGAAATTATAAGAATTATTTATTTATTTAAATCTTTATCCAATTCAATAGCTCAGATATACAGCAAGTAGATATCACAGTATATACCTAAATTTGTTTTGATGCTTGGTTTAAAAATTCTTTTTTAATCAAAAAGGCAAATGAAATTTTGAGATGCTTTACTTGTGGTAAAGTGTGAAAACCAATTGAAATACATTTAATGAAAGAGATTTATTTTTTTAACAGTCTCATTTGACATAGTAATTTATCTCTAATATGTTTTTTTAACTCTTAGGATTAAAATTGTCTTTTTAATTTTTATTGTTTACTCCAGTGTTCTCTGTCCTTGCTCTCCTCTGAAACTGTCAGTCTTTGCAATCAAGAACTCTCATTGAATGTTGTGGAGGACCGTGTCAAAGGCCTTGCAGAAGTCCAGACAGATCATATCCACAGGTTGTCCCTTGTCCTCTGAGGTAGTCACACTGTCGTAGAAGGCCACTAGGTTTGTCAGACAGGATCTGCCCTTAGTGAAGCAATGTGGGCTGTCTCTGATCACCTCCCTCTCCTACATGTGCCTTATCAGACCTTCTAGGAGAATCTGCTCCACGATTTTCCCAGGCACAGAGGTGAGGCTAACAAGCTGGTAGTTTCCAGGGTCCTCTTTACACCCTTTTTGAAAATGGGTGTAACATGCCCCTTCTTCCAATCACTAGGGACTTCACCTGACTGCCAGGACTTCTCAAATATTATTGAGAGTGGCTAAGTCAGAGAGCTATGGATTTGATGGGTGGACTGTTCAGTGGATAAGAAAGTGGCTGGCAGGTCGCATCCAGAGGGTAGTCATCAATGGCTCGAAGTCCAGCTGGAGATCAGTGACAAGTGGTGTCCCTCAGGGCTCTGTACTGGGGCCTGGACTGTTTAATATTTTTATAAACGATGTTGACAGCAGCATTGAGTGCACCATCAGCAAGTTTGCAGATGACACCAAGCTATGGGGTGCTGTTGATAAGTTGGAGGGGCAAGATGTCATCCAGAAGGACCTGGACAAGCTAGAGATGTGGGCCCAGGTGAACCTCATGCGTTTCGACAGGACCAAGTGCAGGGTACTGCACCTGGGTCAGAACAATCCCNAGATTTAGACTGGATTTTAGAAAGAGGTTCCTTACCATGAGGGTGGTGGAATACTGGAACAGGTTGCCCAGGGAGGAGGTTGAGGCCCTATCCCTGAAGGTATTCAAGGCGATGCTTGACAGGGCTCTGAGCAACCTGAGGTAGTTGTGGTGTCCCTGTCCACTGCAGGGGGGTTGGACTAGATGTCCAGAGGTCCCTTCCAACCCAAACCATTCTATGATTCCTTTGCATGGGCTTTCCTCATAGCAAACTCTAGGCACTAATAACTGTGACAAAAAAAAAAAACAACTAACATTAGTTCAGCTGGTTCATAAGACCAACCTTGCATCTGTTCAGCACGCTGAAAAGCTGAATAGATGTCTGAAATGAGAGAACTAGCAGGAGAGAGATGAAGTTTGCTGGAAAGTTTATGAACAGCTTTTAAACCCATAAATGAAAGCAGGTAAAAAATCTACTGGTATCTACAGATCAAATCTTACATTCAGTGATCCAAAGCTTGCCACTGAAGGTGGATCGCGTGCTTTCTTAGATGACATCATACTCCACCAAGTGACCTATCATACTTGCTAGATTAAAACCAGCCACGTAACTTCTGCAACTATATATCTCTGTGTTTCTCTCCATTAAATGTTTGAAAAATAGAGTCTTTCCTTTTTTCAAGAGATTGATAAAATTCTGCATTTCTAAATATGTAAAAGCCTTGAGGATAAGGTTTAATTAATAAAGAAAGAACATCTCAGAGCATTCCCCAGTGAACTTCATGTCCTAAAGACATTACAATGATTTTCTAAGTCAAAATCTTTAAAGACTATTGTTATGTCTTTACATGTATTGCTCTCAGGTTCTTTCTAGGACATAGCAAATCCTTCAAATTAAGAGTTGGTAGGCTGGCTAAAACCTAGAAGTAATTCAGTCACTGAATTTGACCCAAACCTCCACAGTAAGCATTTTGCAGAGAACCACATCAAATCATCTTCCTTCCTCCAGCTTCAATCTTTCAACATTAGCCTGACAGGTTAAGTACCCTCACTGATCCTTATATTATGCTTCTTTGGTCAAGCAGAAATAAGGCATAGACACAGCTGTTGGCAATTAACTTCTACCAACAACAACAGCCCTCATATTTGCTCTAAAATGATCTGTTCAAATAAGAACATGTATTTCAGCAACAACAACAAAAAACCCTTTACTAAATGTTTCTTAGTCTAATTTCTAGAATAATACTGCTGAAATCTCAGCAACGTTATTTTGACCTCAAAGATCCTCCAAGATTATTTTAAAAAATTAGTAAAGTACTGGAAGCTGTAGTAGTTGATGAATGCTTATTCTTATTTTAGGATGGATAAACTTTGTTGATAAAGATAGTCTATAAATAGTTCAATAAAATCTTATTCTTTTTCCTCACACAAAATTTTATGAAAGATATTTTTGGTAAAACCTTTAATATTAGTTTTCAGTATCAGCTGATAAGTTTACATCCAGCTTTTACTACATTTTACTAGAAGTCTACATTTAATTGTCACTAGATTATTTATTCCTGACCTACAAGTGATTACCCAGTAGTATGTATTTCAATATGTTTTTGGCAGGTAGGTTTTGTTTAATATTTTGGTCTGCATAAGCTACCTTACACAGACCCTGAAGCTATCACACAATCATCTCACATATACAGAACACAAGGAAAATATCTAAAGCTTAAAAACAACACAAAGAGAATAAAAGATAATTGGTATTTTATATTATTTTATTATTTTTAATGCTAAATGATGTTTTGAACAATTAGCAAAGACAGATCTTTCAGTGGGTTCTGGACAGAGTTATTTTAAATTCTATACTTTAAAGCACATTAAATATTGAGACTTTCACATGGAACCTCCATTTCATTTTAGTGAGGATGATACTGAAATATACTGGCAAAACTTTAACTATGAAAGGAAAAAAATAAAAAAAATGAAATAAAAATGATTATCAAGAACTTATTAAATAAAAGGCACAAATGAGATAAAAGTTGCAAGCTCTACAACATTCTTAAATGTACAATTATTTTAACAGGAAAAGTTTATGTCTTCCTCATGCAATTCAGAATTAAGACTACAGAATATAATTTGTGCATAAAACCAAATTATTTGTGATTTAAATGAGATTTGTGCAAGTTGACATTTCATTTTTCTCCTTTAAAAAAACATTCCAATGCTTTAATAAATTTCTTCTTTTTGGCCCTTAAGCAGCTTCCATATTCTTCTTGCAAATTTTAGAGGCTGCTACTTAGTAAATTTTTTTCTCTGATTTATACATCTCAAAATTCACAGACATTGAGAAACACTCATTGCCATAATGCGCATTTGTTTCATTTACTCATCTGGAGTTAAATTATCCCCTTCAAATAGAAAGTCTATATATTACTTGAATCTTCCCTAAGCTCTCAAGATAATGTTTACTTGGTAGCTAGAATTTGTGTTGACTTTTTGCATGAAGTTAATTTTTTCAGGGTTATGGACTAGCAATTAGTGAGGGGTAGATAAACTGCTAATGGAACTGGAGAAAGTATATTGTTTTGAGATGTTAATATATATCCTGTTCACATTAAAGCAAACAAACAAAAATCCCTAAGATATATGACAGAAAAAAAGTTGAAACATAACTCCTTTTTCCGTCAGGTGGTTTTATTAGATTACTTGTGCTTGCATACTTATAAATATATATACAGATAAAGCCCCTCCTTTATTTTTGTCCGTAGAGTGACCAGATATGTAACATGTAGGGTTCCAGACAAGTTCATAAGTTGGTCACAAATGACCTACTTAATTGAGACTCTTGGTTCATACCTTATTGTACATGCCCTACATATTGTATAGAAGTGGATGAGAAACAGAGAGGAAAAGTAATTTCTTGTCATGGCTGCTGCATGCTCTAGCAGGCAGAGCCAGCAGAAAAGAGGGGAAAACTCTACTTCCCAAAGGTAATGGATGCATGCGCAGTAGGGGGAAGCTCCAGGAATGTAGGTTAGGCAAGTATATAAGAGCAGAGAGAGCAAATAATGACATCTGCTGAATGTGATGAGGAAAGCAGTGGCTGATGCAGAGAGCAAAGTCAAATCTGGGTCAGAGACTACTCATGTAGAACGGAGTAGAATTCAGAGACTACAGAGCAGGAGGGAGTCATGTTCACAGTAAGAACACATGAAGTTCTGAAATCTACCCAAGCTGTCTGGAAGACGGAAGAAGAGACTGAAGGCTGGAAATCTTTATTTTTTTAAACTTTGTGTTTAATCTCTTTTGTCCAGGAGGTTTTATCTTGTTTGGAATCTTTTTTTTTTTCTAATAAAAAGAGTTGTATTTTGACAATCTTTCATGCACCACTCAGTGCAAGCACCTTTGATTTTAAGTGTTGTTATGCTTGTATATATATGTTTGTAAAACAGCATGGAAAGATTTAACTGCTAAGTAACTAAATATAATATAAAATTTTATTAATAAAATTATAATTATTGATTTTCACTCTAGAAGGACAAAAAAAAATCCTAATATTTTTCGGATATTATCCTAAAGGCATATCCTTGTCAAAATTCCTGTGAGACATATAGTGCCTAAATACTTTCTACACCAGTGAATGCAAGCTCCTTCATTACCAAGATAAGACAGAGGTCAGTGCTGATACTCCTTTGTGAGAAAATACGATGTGTGGGTTTTGAAATTGTATTTATACTGTGTCTTTCTCTAAACTGATCTACATATTGTTTAAAGGAGGAATAAAAAGGGAGGATGAAACAGGAAAAAAATCCACAACACTGTTTCAAGGTCTTCTTGAGCTGAAGTTAGCTCAACTATTGGTCAAGTTCTTTTTGGCAGGTATTCATCCTGAACCACCTAGTCTCTCTGATAGCAATGTGATATTGTGGTCTGGATTTATCTACTTTTTTGAGATAGAGAGACATATAGGGAAATTAGTTGTTTTAAGCTCCTTTTACAGATAATGAAGAGAAGCGGGTTTATTTGTGAGGATTCAGATTTTTGTTAATAGTCTAAAGTGGAGGTTGTAAATGTTTTACATATTTTAAGGTATTTTGTTTAAACTTAATGTCAATTTCATTTTAAAAAATCCTTCTAATTTAATAGAAGCTCATGGTTCTGAGGTCTTATTTGCATTATAATGTTATAATTAATATAATAAGAAATGACCCAAGGAAAACAAGTGTAGTGTGAACATTCCACAGTTCCAAAGAATTCAGGAAATAAAAAAAGCTGAACAAGAATTTGTCTGGGAATTTCTCTCTCTGCACAGAGGGTAAATTTTTTCTCTAGTCAGGTCTTAAAAAAAGTGATTAATTTACAGTATTTTCCCTTTATGTAGATTTAGAGCTATATTTTCTGCTTCCATTTCAAGTTTCTTCCAAATGAGATTATAAATTGCCAAGATATTAATCATGCTTCATATATTTATAGTATAACACTCAGTCCAACTTCAACTGTAGCATTGCTACTACTGTCCCTAACGTAACTCAGTTATACTTATTTTGTATTACATGATGTAATACATCAGTCTAAAAGCATAATGACACAATAAATAAAAGCTGAGAAAAAAACAAAGCTGAAGGAATTAATTAAAATAGTATTTACTAGAGATGAGAAGATGCCTAAAGTAAAATTTTAGGCTTCAATCCAGTAATTTTTTTCTACATACGCTTGACATAGTAGAAGCAGTCACTAATTTCTTGCTGAGTCTCAAGATCTAACAGTGTGAAATGAATGCATTGCATAAAGGCCAGAATTCTCAACTGCGATGGAGGCATTAGGAGATTTATAAAATCAAAATCTAGTTGAAAAAGTACACAAAAGCAAGGTCAAGGATGCAATAGAAATTCATTTGGCAGAGACAAAATAGAAAGCTTGGATAGTCAAAAGGGAGTTTGAAATTGTGAGTAATAATTTGCAGGAAAAAAGAAAGAAATATATGAAAACATTATGTCATAATAAGAATGCCACCAGACAGGTAATCAAGTAGGTTAAGTACTCATTACAGCTCCAGCTAGGCCAATAATAGCTTTATTGACATAGATATTCTCTTCTGATTATTTTTAAGAAGGATTATGTGCTAACTTATCTTCCAAGAAGCTCATTATGCTACTGAACACATTTCCCCTTCACCCTTTTTTCACTGGAAATATTTATTAACTGGGTCCTTTTCTCCATAGATGTTATGTATACTCACTGAACAGTAGCAGGAAAATATAAACAATTGCTTAACATTTAAGAATCAACAATCCTAAACACACTCCTTATGTGTGTGCATTTTAACATTCAAGCACTGAAAAAAAAAAGGTCCCATATTTTTCAGTTCCTTCAGGCCAAAATCCCACCAACGCCTCTCAGCATGAATCCTACTTGTTTCAAATGTGGCCAATTAATTTTGCAAATGAAGAGCATCTGTGCAGGGTGCATCTCTCAGACTTGCATTCATTTCACACTGCATGTATTGTACACTGTAGCTGTGGAATCCTTTCTGCTTAGAAAATACCAGACAGGAGTATGAGAAGCAGGAAGTTCAGGAAAAGAACTATTTTGAGAGTGTGTGGGGTGGTGGGGAAATCAGATATAAATCTAAACTTACTTCTGTCATTTTATGCCTATCATTTCTTTCTTTTGGACTGTCTTTTGAATGTTTAACCATCAGCACAACTACACAAACTGCAACTCTCTCATTCTCTGGAAGCAAGGAGCCAAATCCTAAAATGAACAGAAATAATGTACTGTACTAGGATGGAACTTAACTTTTCCAAATTCAGGATGAAGACTGGGAGGGTAGGGAGGGAGAAAAGATGAAGAAACAAAAGAAAAGAAACAAACAAACAAACAAACAAAGGAAATGAACAAACTCACTGAACTAACAGGTAAAGAAGAAATGGGGAGTTTTCCCAATTCACAAGTTATGTTCTAGCTCAGTGTAGGCACAGGGAAGTGGTAAGTAAGCTTTCACCACTGAAAGGTAGCTGTGTTTTGAGGAAAGGGCTGATTAGGATTTTGGACTTAACTTCAAAAGAAGTCTCATGGCTATTAATGTCATGATGAATAACATGGCTCAGTATATCTGAAAGTAAGTGATAAAGCAAATAGGAAAAAGTTTATACTCTTCTGCACACCTCTACACTTTTACAGTAAGTTGCTCATTGAGAACTTGCAAATACCCTAAGGTATTCCTGAGTCTGTGTTTTTCCTTTATGGGTTGTACTGCATTCACATAACATTACTTTTCATGAGAAACTAGAGGGGTCACAGCCAGGATAGCCAAAATGAACCAGCTGGTGGGATATTCGATACCATAGTGACATGATGCACAGTATAGAAAGAAGGAGCTATCTGGGGATGCATACACAGTTCAGGTAGAGTCCTGGGTGATGAGCAGTTGTGTTGCACATCACTTGCCTTGTATATATTTTCATTAGTGTTATTGTTATTATTGTTCTTTCCTATATCTTTGTGTTGTTCTGTTAAACTCTCCTGATTCTCCTTCCCAGCCTACTGTGGCAGGTGGAGATGAGAGCAAGTGGCTGTATAGTGCTTAGCTATCAGCTGGGCCTAAGCCACAACATGTGTTTACAGAAAACATCTTACTCAATCCCTATAATCACTAGTGTCTATTCATACTCTGTTGCAATGTCTCTCCTCTTTAGCTGTGCATAAACAGAGACATTTCCTACCAATGACTTATCTAGGTCAACACACTTTTCCTGTTGAAAACCAGAATCAGATACTTGGAGTAGTTACAGGTTTTGGAGTGAGGCTTTACAAGATAAAGTACCCGTGAGTGAATTTTTTTTCCCCTACAGAAAATGTTTTTCAAAGCTTGATTTACATCTCAAATAAAGAAATTCTACAGTCTTCTCATCTTTTGCTTTTAATACGCTTTTTGTGGTTGGTGTTGTAAATACTGTTCAAGAAATACTGGATTTTTTTTCTTTTAGGCATCAATTATATCATGTTGCAATGTCTCCTCTAAGTTAATTAGTCATTGTATAAATAAGTATTTCTATTTATAATTTTTTAATTTGCTGCCAAGCTATGCATATTGTTAGCCAAGTCATGAATATTTAGATGTTTATGACCTTTCTTCTTCAATGAATTTCTCAAGAAATCTAATCATGTTAGTTGCTTTTCTCTGATCTCCATACAATTTGTTCCTTTTCCCTCACTTCCCTTTCCAGTCAGGTCCAAGATGCTGAGAAATGAATAAAGTATTCCAGACGCAGTCTTAACAGACCTGATAGACAGTGACTAATACTTTCGTGATTGATTACTTGATGTTCTGGCATATGATGCCAAAAATTGCATTGACCTTGGATTATTTTTCCCTCTGAAATATCACATTTAGAGCTGGAGGATAAATGTCAATACTCCTGGAAAATTTTCAAAAGTTATATGTTTTCTTTTAAAGAACTGAGGCAAATAGTTAAAGAAAATTTTAAAAGTATGAACCAGTAATGCCCCCCACATTAGTTTTAGTCAGTTGAAATATTTCATTTTGACATTTTCCAAATGTTAGAATTTTAGCTTTCTAAAGCCAGTTATAATTAACTAACATTTTTACACAGAAAGCTATCTTTCTCTGTGTGTATGTAAAAGGTCAAAACAGGATATTTTAATAATTCCAAAGGATTTAGGAAGCAATAAGATGTTGAAAATCACTTCTTCCCAGGGCATTCATAGAATCAACAATTTGGTGTATCTAAAGAAAAAAAATCAATTCAGTAGAGATTTTCTGATGATCTTCAGTCATACTGAAAAGTCATTTTTTTAATTATTGCTTTTGTTTTAAATTATTATTATCAGCCACGTGTCATCTTCCTACAGAATATATATTTTAGATTTTTTTCCAATTAAACTTTGTGGGTTTCATGTTTTTTTCTTCAAATGCTTCTCTACTTTCTAGTTACACTTCATTTCTTTCTTAGAGATGCTCATTACATTTCCAATTCAAAATGTCACTAATTTACTGTTTACTGTCACTTTCAGATTATTAATTATGATATTCAATAGGACAAGATTTGATTCTGACCCCTGTGGCTATGACATTTCATTTAATCTTGAAACTTTGACATTCGTGGTTATTCTTTAAACTGCCTAGGTCAAATTTTTACCCACAAGTCTTTACACCTATTTTGTTCTGAACCAAATGTGTGAAATTTCTTCAGATACTACATCAATTATTTAACCAAAATAAGAGAAAAATCCCTCTCTACCCCAGGCCCCATATGTCTATCCTGGTGTCTCTATCTCCTTCTACATTTCTGTAAATAATAAATTGGCTTATTGTAGAAGAGAATGAGCTACAGCAATATATGCTGCTTGCTGATCATGGTTCCACTATTCTTAATGTGCTGCATATATAGGTAATGTAATTCCATGCACTTTACATGACCCTGGAAAGTAAGGGAAAGACACTGTTTAAAAACTTATTGTCTAAACTGGATGTGGACAGAAGAAAGCAGCACAAATCCAAAACCACAGTGACAGAATCCCTTCTTCAACAGCTACTTGGCCAACATAAAATAGATATTTACCTCTTTGACATACATTGTCTGCAGTCCTTCTTCTGAAATAGGAACAGAATTAGAACTTCTGCTCTGAATGATTTGTGTGTATTCTTGTTAGAACTTGGCTAAACAGTTAAGTTAAGAGATAAACAGTTAGCAAGGGAACCTAACTCCTTTGAAAGACAGCTTGGCTCTCAGCACAGTCCTAGCATACATAGACTAGGTTGAACCCTCTGGGGAGTAAATATTGTTAATTTTTAATTATATTTTATTTTTAAGTTGAAGAATGTAATGAGAAGGTTGTAAAACACTTCTACTGTAAAAGGATTATTGTACTTGTTTGGTATTTGGTAATTTCTTCTGAATTTGGTAGTCACTTTGCCTAGAATTCTAATTCCTAGAGGTGATGTTTTCAAGGAACATACAGCAAAGCATTCTTTAGAAGAAGAATGACTTAGTCATAAGAAATTACTGGAGTCCAGAGCACTCCTCTGTTGTGTGGGGGCCCTGAGCACTAGCTGTATTCTTTTATCTCCTTCCTTCCTATTGGACAATGTTTCAAACTAGCCTAAGGCTTCATAGTTAAGGAATCTTTGTATAAAGAATTAGCTTCATATCTGCCAGGCAAAAGGAGAAATTCAGCAAGTGTCTTACATGTTTGGTGTAAACCCAGCCTTGATTGTTACTATGATATGAAAATGACAACATAAACAATCTTTTCATACAAGAGATTAATGGACAGTTCTGATGAATATCAGGAATTATATTCAGAGACCAAAAGTTATCAATCTCAATTAGATGAAGGTATACAAAAGAAATATATTTGAATTGCATGCTTTGCTACAGATTTAACCTTATATTTGTTTTGTTTTGTTTTGTTTGCTGAAATGGTGGAAGATTTGCCATTACATAGTCCTTGAGAATTTATCTCTCAGATTCTCACCTGTTGCAAGCCATTCACTTGGCAGAGTTTGAATCTGTAAGCAAACTTGTTGAGACAAACAAAACATCTCAAAGGATCACACTGTATTATGATTGATGGTTCTGAACCTTTGATAGTGATTCAGAAAATTGTAAGTCAGGAAAAAAGACTCACTAACGTTAAATGAGTTTTCCAGCAAGAACTGAACGAAACAATTTCTGCTTGGAAATTTGACTCCAAATTTCTTTTCAGGTTTGTTTTTTTTCCAATGTCTTATGGTGATGTGTTTTTTTTTAATTATTATTATTATTTATGTATTTATTTTAGTATATTGAGGTTGCACGACAAGGTTTCGGTATCAGAGTGGGGGCTGTAGGTGTGGCTTCTGTGAAAAGACAACAAGAGCTGTCCTAATTCTGAACACAGAGAGCTCCAGCCAACCCTGACAGTTCTAGCTAAGTATGCAAATACAGAATTTTTTTGATCAGGGCATTAAATTATATTATATTAGTATTGGTATGTTGACAGTTTATTTTTAAATGTAACTAAAGACACCCACAAAATAAAGTACCACTTAGGGCTTCAGAAACTCTCAGTTACCCTGATCAAACATGTTAGATGAATCTGTTAGTACTAACTTAGAAGCAGAACATTGTTCAAAATTTTTTCCTTTAAAACCTTCTTATCACTGTCTACACAGAGAATAAGAAAAAAACCCTGGAGGGTAGAAAGGCTGTAAGGCAGAGTATTGTAATTAATACTTACGTATTAGAGGAACAAAAAACCATGCAGAATGGTATTTCCCAACTTTTCATTTTTATATGCTACGTATCTCGCAGTTTTAACAGCTTTTTGAAGAAAATTTTGTGCAAAATGCAGGAAAACGTGTGGAGTTTTTCTTTCTTTGGTATATTGTGATGTTCTATATGAACACTGGTAGATGCCTTATAATAAGGTGTTTAAAAGAATATTGAACTCCAAAAAAAAAAGTTCTTTTCTAGAAACAAGATGTGTGCTTTAGTTATTATTACTCAATTATTTACAGATAACAGGATAACCACAATTTGATAAGAAAGAAAAAAATTCTAAAAAAAAGATCAATAATCATTCCTTCATACAGAGAATCATAACTACGTTAGTGTTGCATAATAGTTTTCAACATAGTTAGGGTGAAAAACAGAAAGGGAAGCTTCTGAAGAATTTATTAGAATGCTCCCTTTGGAGTAATAGAATTTAAAGAGGGAAAGAAATAATATTTTACACTTTCTTGGTGGAAATCTTTAAAGTAAATATCTAACATACTACATTTGTTTGCAATTTTGACCAACAATTCTTTGGTTGAAGCACCCATCTGCAGTGAGAAAAATAATAAAATTTAGTAATCCCTACAAAGAATTTTATATATGTGAAAATCAAAGCTTCAAATACATCAAGATCATCGCAAAAATTTAGTATGTGTCACATTTATAAGTGCTGCTTGAATATCGTATTGATAGTAGAAATCTGATAAGTCTCTAAAAGGCAAGAATTGCCTAAACTCAGTGTTTTAACTGAGAATGCCTATAAATGATTGATTCTTATCTCATCTAGGAACAGAATTCTGAAGAAAACACACTTTATTTCTTCTTTTGTTTCCTTTTATCCTGTGATACTCATCACCTTGTTGTGTCTTTCCAGTGTAAGATCTTCAGGACACAGGCTCTTCATGTAGACAGTGTTTTGTAAACTGTTGTGTTATAAACCAGATGCTCAATGGGAGTAAATCAGCACTGTGTCATTAAAGTTCAGCTTCGGATTGCCAATTAACTGAATGTAATTAACATGCTTAAATGCTAGTCTGAATCTTCTTTAGGATGAAATATATTCATAAATTATTCTCCTGATGAACCACACTGCTTATTTGAATTCATTTCTTCTTTGAGTTAGGAATTCATGAACACCCTGAAGAAATCCATCTGTTGTGTCTAACTCTTCCTAATAGAATCATACAATGGCTTGGGTTGGAAGAGACCTCTGGACGTCATCTAGTCCAACCCCCCTGCAGTGGGCAGGGACATCCACAACTAGATCAGGTTGCTCAGAGCCCTGTCAAACCTTGCCTTGAATGCCTCCAGGGATGGGGCCTCAACCACCTCTCTGGGCAACCTGTTCCAGTGTTCCACCACCCTCGTGGTAAGGAACTTTTTCCTACTATCAAGTCTAAATCTACTCATCTCTAATTTAAAACCATTGCCCCTTGTCCTTTCACTACAGGCCGTTGTAAACAGGCCCTCTCCAGCCTTCTTGGAAGTTACCTTTAGGTACTGGAAACTCACTAGTAGGTCTCCACGAAGCATTTTCCTCTTCAGGCTGAACAATCCCAGCTCCATCAGCCTGTCCTCGTAGGAGAGGTGTTCCAGCCCCCTGATCATTCTCATGGCCCTCCTCTGGACCTGCTCCATCAGGTCCATGTCCTGTCTATGTTGAGGGCTCCAGAACTGGACACAGTATTCCAGAGGAGGTCTCACCAGAGCAGAGTAAAGTGGCAGAATCACCTGTCTCAATCTGCTGGTCACACTTCTTTTGATGCAGCCCAGGATGCCATTGACCTNGCAGAAGTCCAGATAGATCACATCCACAGGTTGTCCCTTGTGCACTGAGGTAATCACACTATTGTAGAAAGCCACTAGGTTTGTCAGACAGGATCTGCCCTTAGTGAAGCCATGCTGGCTGTCTCTGATCACCTCCCTCTCCTACATGTGTCTTATCAGGCATTCTAGGAGAATCTGCTCTATGATTTTCCCAGGCACAGAGGTGAGTCTGACAGGTCGGTAGTTCCCAGGGTCCTCCTTTACACCCTTTTTGAAAATAGGTGTAACATGCCCCTTCTTCCAATCACTAGGGATTTCACCTGACTGCCAGGACATCTCAAGTATTATAGAACCCTGTCTAACAGTTTGAAAGAACTCTTTTTTTCTTGTACCTAGAAACTCCTACAGAAGTCCTGGATCTACACTCTTCATAATATTCATGGTAGCCAAAGACAAGGTTTTCTTGTCTGGCTAAATGTTTTTTGTATTATGATAGCAGAGATGTATGCACAGACAAACAATACTATTTCATTAATTTAGCCGCAATCAATACAAAATCTGGTATGACTAGAGTAACACAGAGGTAATAGTAGTTAATATCTGAATATATATTAGCTTCCCACATGAGAACAAGCTACTAAATTATTAATACAATGAGAATGTTATGTTGTTTTAACTGTAATGTTACAGACTAAAGGGTAATTTTTTGTTTGTTTGTTTAGTCAGAGTCTCTAGGTAGAATTGCAAAATCTAAGTTACAATCCCTGTGCAAGCTAAATCTGATTCTCAGTTAAGATACACAACTTTTAAGTCCTGGACAAGTCACATGCAATTCAGTTCAGATTCAGAATACCTATATCACAAAAACTGTAACATCAAAATCTATACTATTCTGAGAAATGTCTGTCATGAATATTTGTAGAGAATTTGTGTTCATGCTTACAAAAAGAAGTTATTAAATTGATGCCTTAAACTTCTGAATGATTCAAAGGATATGTTTAGGATTTAAGACACTGCCATATCTTTTTTCAGTTCATTTTACCTTCCTGCCTTTAAAATAAGAGTATTGTGAGATGATTCCTAACTTGTCTTTTATTCTTGCTTCCTGCTATGAGTTCCTATAGCCACATAGTATATAAACCATCCACTCATGACTATTGGATGTACTCAAAGTACTATTAAAGCATTAATAGATTGATCTATTTAAATCTATTTAAGGGATATATCTAAACAGCTCTAATGTAAATTGCTACCAAAAGTCTAAAAATACTTACTACATTGAGAAGCATTTGTTGCTGCTGTTATATTAAACATAATTTATGGTCATCAACAGATACTATTGTATATACTATAAATTGTCTTTGGACAAAGACTGAACTTTCTACATAGATTTCTGAAAAAAGTATGGTGTAAATGTTTGTTGTAGCACCATGAGTAGATATGTGATTTTATGCTCAAGTGTGTTTGCAATTTTGATTTTCTATTACAGATACACCTGAAATCTTATTCCTTTCATATTTCTCAATATTTTGGACTAGATTTGTACAACTTTGACATGTAATATGTAATATTAATGAGAAATCACATAATTCTTCAGTATTTCCAATTTCATCATGCTCACTACTGTTTTTCTGCTCTTTCACATCTGTGCAGCACTAGAGTCTGAAATTTATGTGCTCTAAATTCAGTTACAAGAGTTGCAGAATATAACTACTCCTTTAGTGTAGTCTCGCATTGCTTGGCCCTTCAATAACTGATTAGACATATCAGAACACTATTTCTAATATCTACCAAAGCATTCACTTAACTGCTAGGTGTTATTGATTTTACAGTTATTTGGTTTTGTTGTCTGAACAATAAATTTGTTCATCATATATGTTACTAGAATTTAAAATATCCTCTAAGAAAATGATGCATTTCCTTTTTGATATAAAAATTAGGATAAATTTAACTTTAGTTCTTACGATAACATGAAAAGGAGTAGACTTCTTAAGAGATTGATAGCCTCAGCAAAGAATAAAAAAGTAGTGATTTTATCTTGGGAGAACTAATATTATTGATATGGGATTTGTTTAACATGAAGTTGTGTTTTATTCGAAGTGGGAGTTCTAAATGTAAGTTGTCAGTTAAGACACTCTTTGTTCCAGCTCAAGTATAAGTGGATACTAAAGCCATTTAGTCTCCTTAATTAATGTTATTATTCATACATGAGTAAAAGAATCTAAATCATCAAAGCAAAACAAGCTTGACATTCTCTAAAGACTGTGAAGAAATGCTCATGCTTTTCTCCAGGTCTAGAAAGAAAATCACTTTATCTTAAGTTGAAGATGTCCATGGAATTTCTGATAATCTTTCACCAGCAGATGTGTTTCAGTTTTTACCATATGAGTGGTATTTTCTCATGGCTGTGAAGTAAAAAAGAAAGAATGGGATGCATTGGTGTGGAATAAATCACATCCATCATTCATGGCCTTCCTAAAACCTGCTGCTCAATATAAAAAAGGTAATTCTCGATTGTTCCATTAACTCCATCAATTGGCAAGTCGTGGTAGACAGGCACAAAACAAATCATGTGGTAATTGTAACAGTGAATTTCAAACAATGATTAGATTTTGTAACTAGATTCTGTAACATTCAGGCTGCATTCTGGATATCAAATAGACATAACGAGACTTATAGGATATAAGCATTGCAACCAACTGAATCAAGTATAAAACATAAAATTAGAAATATAATTCCTAGAAATAGTCTAACTAAAACCCTGTGATCCTATGGAGTTATGAATTTTGTAGAATTAAAATTTGTTGGATTTAAATAAATGTTTGAAGATTGTTTTGAATCACTTTTTGCCACATTTATGCAGAGCTTAAATACATGAGGAACCATGCAACATAGGAAATATTTCTTACCATGAATAGCTACCTCATTAGATATGAGATGTGGGAAAGCATCTATCAGTCCAGTCACAATCTTAGTTTTTCAAGCTTGGCAGCAAAATTCACTAAATCCTTTTAGGAAACTACTTCACTCATTCTTCCCATACAAATTTTGCTGCAATTTAGCATTGTGGATTACTTTTCTACCTATTATTATTGATTATTAATAACTGTTGTATAAGGAGCAGAATCTGAAAGTATGGAAGGCATGTGGTCTGTCAGTTTTCTTTCTCTTTGTTCCTTATGTTCATTAAACAAAAGAAGTGAATGTACAGGGTAATAATACAAATCCATAATACAGGGTATTTGAATAAGGCAATAAGAGTGAGCATTAAGATGAGGAGCTGAGGTGTGATGATGAGGTGAGGCTGTCTAGGTTGTATATACTGGCCCTTCAAGTAGAAAAATGCACTAGTATGTATTCAATGTTATGCATCTTGGGTTTTTGTAGGGTTGTTGTTGTTGTGGTTTTTGTGTTTTTGAAGAAAATTGAGGAGAAAAAAATGGTATTATATCCAAATCTCTTGAATGTCCTTTCTCACGCCCTTCCTAGGAAACTGTATAGTAGCTTTAACAACTTTGCTATAGCCATCACAAGCAGAGCCTGGCAAGCCACTGAGGTCAACTTTTTCAGCATGTATTTCTCACCATCTCACCTCAAAGAGAAGCACTGTAATGGATTTATTTTTTCTTTTTTACTTAATTGTATTTATCATGCATCTTTCTCTGAGCTGATCTACAAGGGAACTCTGTCTTCCATAGAGAAAAACAGGCACTTGTAGCATTTGACTTATCTCGCCTATTTTAAGATCAGCTGAGCTAAACCTTGAAAGCCTCTCTACTGGCTATAAAAGGAGTCAAAGGTAACTAATTCAACTACTGTCATCTGCATTATAGATATGTATTCCATTAGTTGATCCCTAGCCATAGTACCTGGTTTTGTAGTTATGTGCAGCTCTCACTACATCTAAAATTAATGAGATTTGTTTTGAATAAATTAAATTCTACAAATCTTTACATCCTTTTAAGAAAACATCTTAGAAATCTCAAATTTTTCATAGCTTCAGTCAATGATGTCTCTGTACCTCAGCTCTCTACCTATTAAAGTGGAATAATATAGTTCATAGGAGTTCTGTTAAAGTAAATTAATTAATATTTGTGAAGCATTAGATGTTATAGTCATCACTGCCATAAAAAATATGAGGAAATTAATAATTCTCTCTCCCTAGCAGCATTTGAATTGTGTCTTAAGGGTACACAGTGAATAATGACAAGAAAACAAAATATTGAATAACTACTTTTTTGCTGAATACTGTTAATCACATGTGCTGAATAGTGTAAGGTTCTCATGGACAAAACAGTACATGAGCATCTAATTAAACAATCTTTTACATTGCTTATGCACAAGAGCACAAATTAAGATTCCACAGTCTACATTCTAGCTTAGATTTTAAGTGTTCTGCTTTACAAGCACTATAGTCTTTTACTGTAGTTTTTAACATGTATCATTGAGCTTGAAAGTGAAAGGTACTTTCACAATTTATTAGTATTTTTTATGTTGTTTTCACATACCTGAAATTAAAGTTATATGCACAAAGACTGAAAATACATTGGAAGCATAGGAAAAAAGACTAAAATTAAATACTATATATGGTTGAATTACCTTGTGACTGTAAAGGTAAATAAGCTTAAGATCTGTTTGCACAGATTAACTTGCAAATTCAGGAACTTAACCTCCACAGGAAAAAACTGTGAAAAATCATACACAGAATCACACAGAATTGTCAGCCATTGGAACAGGCTGCCCAGGGAGGTAGTTGAGTCACCATCCCTGGAGGTGTTTAAGAGATGAGTGGATGTTGCATTGGGGGGGACATCGTTTAGTAGGTTGATAGGGCTAGGACAAAGGCTGGTCTTGATGATCTTCGAGGTCTCTTCCAGCTGTAACTGTTCTATGATTCTATGAATGTCCTGAGTTGGAAGGGACCCACAAGGATCGAGTCCAACTTCTGTCTATGCACAGGACAACACCAAAGTCACATCGTGTCTAAGAGAATTGTCCAGTTGCTTCTTGATTTCATAGAATCATAGAATGGCCAGGTTGGAAGGGACCCTAAAGATCATCTAGTTCCAACCTCCCCACACTGAGCAGGGATGCCAGTCACTAGACTAGGTCACCCAGGGCTGCATCCAGCCTGACCTTGAACACTGCCAGGGATGGGGCATCCACAACCTCTCTGGGCAACCTGTTCCATTGCCTAACCACCCTCCAGGTAAAGAACTTCCTCATAATCTCCAATCTAAATTTCCCCTCCTTCAGTTTATAGCCATTCTCCCTTGTCCTATCACAGTCTGACCGCTTAAAAAGTCTCTCCCCTTCTGTCCTATAATCTCCTTGATAGCTGGTGCCTTGACTGTGTCACTGGGGAGCCTGTTCTTCACCACTCTCTGAATGAAGAACCTTTTCCTAATATCTAACCTGAACCTCCCCTGGCACAGCTTCATGCCATTTCCTTGGGTCCTGTCACTGGACAGGAGTCAGAATAGGTCAGCACCTGCCCCTCCTTCATCTCTGATGAGGTAGTTATAAACTGCAACGAGGTGTGATAAAGAACATAATCAATAGGTGGAATACATGGTCTTATTTGTGTAATTTGGGGGAAAAAAAGAAAGCCAAATGGTATATTCAAGAGCAATCAGTTGTTGTATGACGCTTGCCACCTAGTTCTACTTACCGTATTCCAAATACTTTGGTCAATTTTCTAAACTGTCAGTTAACTAGACTTTGAATGATGAAATCTATGTACTAGAAAATAATTCTGAATATAAATTGCTTTCGGTCTTGACCTTATACAGAATTGATTCTATTTCACAAATTATACAAGATTCTTGTGCTCTAGTACATTATGTACCTCTTTCCACTATATCTGGGACACATCTTTTCCATAAACATAGAGTAGTCCTATCTGAATAATAATTTCAAAGCATTCTTGATTCTTGTTATTATTATCAGAGATTTTTTAACTGTCAAAAGCACTCTCCCTCATGTTGTCTTTGGCATTTGCTTTGTCTTGCATAAGTAGAAACACTGCAATTTTAAAATAGGCTTTTTTTCCTTTTATATTTCAAGAAATCACTTTAACCCTGAGTAGACTGATCCATACTCAGTGCATTCACTGTTATGTATTCTTAATGGAAATCTGTTTCATCACTCCAAAAGAAGTTCCCGTATTATTTTCTGTGTCTGCTGTTTCCAACTGTTGCTAAAGGGCATCATTCAAATGAAATTACAGTAGATATCATGTTATATATACATTACACTATTTAGTTTAAAAAATGTAAACATGTTGACTGTGTGGAACACTATGTTCTTTTACATTTTGACAAACATTTGTGTCAGAAAAGAATTACAATATTTGTAAATGTTTGAAAACATTTCTTACATCAAAATGTATATGCTTCCTTTAATGTACCTATTAAAGAAGGTAGGCAAAGAGGGCATGGTGTGTCAGACATTATGCGGGGTGGCAGTTTGCTTAGGAGGGCATGCAGGGAGGGCTCTGCACCCTGCTTATGGGTCCACAGTCCAAGGAGATGCTCTAGGACTCTGCCAAAATGAAGGACACTCATCTGAGAGCTAAAACCAGTGCTCCTACAGAAAGAAGGGCCTGAGAAGTCTGACTTATCCATCCAGATGGACCTTTTAATAAGTGCCTAAAGCCTTCTCCTGGTGGAAAGGTAAATATCTGCAAAAGGTATGCACAAGTTGAGGATCTGTTATATCAGGTGGCTGAGTTGCAAGAAACAATGGTAGAGGAGTGTAGACAGAGATGACAGGTGGTTTCATAACCATGTTCCAGTAGCAGGCACCATGGAGAATGAGACATCTTGGAATATTTCCCCTTCTGCTTTGTATTCCACCTATGAGTCACATCCATAGGTATCCCTCCTTCTTCCAAAAGCATTGATGCCATCCTAAGCAAACATGCAGATTTACTCTGGGTATGACTTCCCTTTTTCTAGAAAGTTAATTCCATACTCCTTTAACCATTTTTCCATAACTGAGCAAAAGTTCCTTTCACCTCCTATGTTTATCAGCTGAAGATTCTCAATTACTTTAATGAGAGTGAACAAGGCTGTATTGATCAGATAGTGTTAATCAAAGGAAGACCATTTGATTTCTCATAGCTGTAAGCATATCTAATATTCTTTCAATTTTCAAAATAGAACATTTTTTTACATCCTCAAAACTGTATCTGGGATGTGAACATCTGCAATAAATTCAATATTTACAGATACCTTCAAATCTCACCTGAGGTTTCTCTTCTAAGTTTTAAACGTTAAAACATTGGTGTTGAAAGTACAATTCTGTCCTTACTTTCTCTGAGAATTCTGTTTAGCTAAGTACAGGTCAGATGAGTTTGGCATTTTTAAGGTGGATATTTACACTAATACCTACATCGTGGGGAATAAAGAGGAAGAGCTAGACATCTGGATGCTGTCGCAGGGCCATAATCTCATTGCAGTTATGGAGATATGATGGGATAGCTACAGACTTTTTAAGAAAGAGAGATCCCCCAACTTCCAGCCCCTACCATTTTGCAGTACGGTGATTTAGTGGAGTAATTCCTCATTTTCTTTCTGCAGGATAAATACTCATGATGGTGCCTCACAAAGTTATCACATGATCTGGATGAGAGTGGTATAAAAGGTGCAAAAGCATATCACCGCTATGACTGGTGCAAGATATCAATTACAGAAGAGGCAAGACCAGCAGTGGAATGAGCACTGTGTCACTTCGCATCCTTGGTGGAGAGATGACTTTTAACACCCTAAGCAAGTCATGCCATTGCACATGTCATCAAGAGTCATAACAATGTCATATGTTTAACTGACAAACTTCCAACTCCTTACTGAGCATTTAAGGAGAGTGCATACAGCGATGTCAGCAGGGAAAGTGGCTGTCATTTGACAAAGTGACTATTCCTACCTGAAAATGATGTATGAAATGTATCAAAATGAGTTTTTGCTGCAGATAGCTTATAGGTCTCTGAGACAGGAATAAAATGTGACCGTTTTATGCTGCAGCCTTCCTTCTTTTTATGTCTCCTCCTTTTAGAGCAGGGATCACTTATCTTTCCCAGATGGTACACTATTCTGTACTTTTCTTTCCTCAGTTAGAATTTAAACACACCAATAACCTGTCAACAGAAGCTTGCAGAGGCTGACTCTGAGTCAAAATACTCCTGATCTGATGATACAATCTTTTGTGTGTATGTGTGAGGCAAGACCTCCTGGATCCTAATAATGTAGATATTCAGGCAAATGCTGTGTTTCAGAGATGTTTATCTCATCTGTTATCCCCTCCTCAGCTGGCTACTGCTCACCAAACTTCAGTGAATGAGTTTAATGGCTTACAGACTATGCTATCTGTGTATTATAACTGAAAACTAAGAAAGATTTTCAAAGTAAGAGCTCCATGGTATGGATGTCTCAACTTCAAGTAATTGATAATGTTATTGAATAATTTTCTACAGTATATGAAATACCTGCTTCCATAGACTAATCACTTCTACCTAAAAACATAGTCAGAAAGACACTTGCATTCTAGACACCTTTTTCTACATACCAGAAGAACTATGAAAAATAGTTTTGCAAATCTGCCACTATTATATACATATTTCTATACATAATTTATAGATACTTTCTTTGTAGTTAATTTTCTAACAGTGTACCCCAAAGATAAAATCTCAAATAAAATGAGTTTACTTCTTTTATACCCATATTTCAGTCAACCTGAAATATAATTCTAATGTTTTGCTTAAAAACTGAGTAATGTTGTTCTATAAAGAACAGTAAGAAGAGTGAACTACCTACAGTAATGCTAACACAATCACCTTGAAAAGAACAGAGGCAAAAAATGTTTCATGTCAGTGTGTCTGCTAGAAGACACCTAAGGAAAAGGAAAACTTAAATAGAATCCCTTGCTGGAAAGGTTTTAAACAATGTTACTTGGCTTTTGATTTATGGCAAGATATTTTTCCTAGCTAGAACGTAGTAAGGTCTGTAAGTGTACTTCCAAACCTTTCAGGTCCCAAAGCTCTTGAGTCAGTGGGAAGGAAACATTACCCCAGGGCAGCAGAAGACTGATTTAGAGACTACTTAAACCAACCACATTTTGAGACCAGATGGATATATCTGAGAATGCTGAGGGAGGTGACCATTGTCATTGAAGGCCCCTGAGTATCCTTTATGAAGGGTCATAGTAACAAAGGAGGTTCTTCAAGACTTGAAAAAGAAAAATATCACCTCCATCTTCATGAAGGGAAATAAAAAGGATTAGAGGAATTACAGGAGTAAACTCAATCTCTACAAAGACTCATGTGAGAAAAACCCTCCTTTAAATAATTTCTGAGACAATGAAGGACATGAAGGTGATTTGGAAAAGCCAATATGGATTTACCTGGGCAAAGTCTAGTCTGAAGCTATGTGGTAGTTTCATATGATGAGATGACTGGTTCAGTGGACAAGTGGAGAGCAGGGGGATACCCTTTATCCTGATTTAAGTAAGGCTTTCAATATGATCTCCTGTCATATTCTTATATACGGACTGGAGAGACGTGGATGGTAAACTGGGTAGAAAACTGGCTGGACCACAGGGATTAAAAGATTTGTTATCCAGTTGGTGGCAAGTTAGTGATGACCTCTTTCAGACTGTAAATAAATGTTACTTCAGTTTACATCTGCAATTTCCTTGTAAATTTACAGGTAAAATGCCCTAACAACAGTGGAGGGGCAAAAGAAAGCTGTAGCAAACATGATTCAGAAGACATTTAATGTCTTAATATTGCATTATTGCAATCTAGAGGCTATCAGCCTGAGCATTGCAATGATTTTAAATATAGCAGCTACTGTTTAATACAGCTTATATATAGCAGTGGTTATCTAATTCAACAAGTGGTGAAGTATTTCTCACCTTTGGTCTTTCATGAAAATCCAGATTGCTAGATACTGTATCATTTAAAAACAAAAACATTTTTAAAATCTTAACATACGAAATATATTTACTATGCAGGATTGATGAATCATTTTATAATTTGTTACAAAAAGCACTAGTAATAATGGTTAATTAGCCAACTTTTGCATAGTGAGCCTGGAACTTAAGAAAGTTAAGATAGATGTTCCATATGCTATCTGTGATTTCTTCACAGCCCTTCTTCATGAAATTTTTTTTCCAAAAGCCATCATTTTCATTTCCAAAAAATCATACAACTATTTTTTTTGGTTGGTGTTGTGAAGACTGAGGACAGCCTTTCTAAAAGGGAGTAGCAAAATTACTGATGTAGACCCCAATTTGTATTGTTGAGAGGACGATGACAGTTTTGTAGAGAAGTGCCTAGACTTGGGGAATCTTCAGAATTTAAGTTTTGGGTTGTTTGTGGGTTTTTTTTCTTCCTGTCCCTTCACCTATTTTATATAAATGATCATTTCTTGAAAGGTGGTATCTGAGTACAAAAGCATAGCCTGAAACTATGTGTGAACAAAATCCCTCATCTGCATGGTTAACATCATAATTTTTTATGTTTCTGTCTCTGTGGCACAGAAATCTCTTAGCAGCTTCATGCTTTTCATCTGAATTAGGATGATCTGCCTGGTGTAAACAAGTTCACAGTAGATGTTGTTGCATAGTTAAAAATAATACACACATGGAGTTGTACAAGACAAATCTGAGGTCACAAACTGCATATTTCCTAAGTATTTCACAAGGATATTCCTAGCTGATTATCACATTAACAGTCAATGTAGATGTTTGAAATATTTGGATTTTTTTCAACACATGCAGTACTTTTTTATATTTTGTCTATAAAGCAAGAACTTCCTTTTCTAAGAAATGTCTCCAGACACTTGCTGTTTCAAAGGGGACTGACAGATGTTCAATATCCCTGGACAACATTCCCAAATTTGTTGGTGAAGCATCTTTATTCAGGCAAAAATTATTCCTCTGCAAGCAAGACTTTGTAGGTGCTATTATAGGATTTCTTGGAGATAGAAAATATACAGTCTGAGTGACAAATGGCTATGAAAAAAAGAGTTACCACAGGATAAATTCTACTTAAAAAAAAAAAAAAAATGGATGGGAAATTTCCTCAGACATTTTACCACTTGACAGGCACTATGCACTCTTGTTGAGCTACTGACTGATTCTAGTTATGTTTTCATTCTTATTACAAATACTTTCAAGGAATAATATTTGAAATTCACATTTTACTATCTGTATAACTAAACTTAAACATTAGCCCATAAAAATGGAACTATAAACTATCCTGCCTACTAAACTGATTTAGTTTCTGTAATACGTGTATATGACAATTGACGTGAACACGGTGTGCTATAAGGCCCTATTGTAAAAACTGTTAAGATTTATGCAAACTTTCAGCTTACTTTGGAACCGTTTTTTTAAAATTATACACTGAGCAAAGCCTCATGCTGTAATAACTCCCAAATGCCTGAGCTACCCAGAACAAAAAGATTATATGGAAACTTGACTTTCTGGTAAACACTGAGCCTTTGAATAAATGTATAATAAACCAGTGGAGAAGTGATCATCACATGGATGATGTGGTCACTGTTTCTGAAAGAATCCATATGAATAGTGTATAAAGAACTAAACCTTTTCTTAGCAGTTAAAAGAAAGGTAGAGCCTGGTCTGCCTGGGTTTTGGAAGATAAATTCAGACACTTTAAATAAGAAAGCAAGAAATAGTGCCAAACTAGATAAGGCGATTATATTTAGGTCTGAGGGCTGTTTTCAATTGCAGGACATAGTTTTAGGCTCAGACTAAGTTTAGACTGCATACTGTCAACAGGAGCTTACACTTGCAATTTACACAGCGGGAGCTTGAGACTATTACGATACATATTATAAAGCACAGATATTTGCAAATACATCTCTACAGATAGTAATTTATACTGCTTAGGATTCTTATTGATAACTTTCATGATCCAATAATTATTGACTAGCTCTAGAAGGCCACATTGGATTTGAGAACCATTGACTCTGTAAATTGAAGATATATCTGTCTCATTCTCCATAGAAAGAAGCAATTTCCAGAGCACATGACCTTCCACTTTTTCCTTCAAATCAGGTACAATTAAAACTTGAGAGTTTCATTTCCTATATTTTCTTTCAGCTTAAAGAATTCACTTCAATCAGAATTATTTTTAGTGTCTTAGGAAGGAAAGCAGAGTACTTTTATGTCATCTTATGTACTGCTTATGAGAGAAAATATTTTTAGTTCTGGAAACAAAATATACTCCTTTAATGGAAGAAGTATATAAATTTAAAGTTGAAAACTGTCACTTACTGAGGGAGGGAATACTGGTTTCACATATAAAAATCACTCACATAGTGAAAATGAGGCTTCTAGCTGACTGACAGATTACCTTTAAACAGAAGACAACTAAGGTGTGTTCTTTACAAGTTTTGTTTAGTTTGTTTCTTGAAAAACTTCGTGACTATTAAAGCCTAACAATTACATCTGAACTCTTTTTTCAAGTTTACTTTTTATGATTTTTTTTACATAATAATGAATTTAGGTTTGTCTCAGTCATACCACTTCCTTGCATTTCTGTAGTCCTTTTGAAGACAACACAGTGAAAGAAGAATTGGACTGGACATACTCATGCTCAAATACATTGACTATGCACCACTTCAAGACAGACACCTGTATTTAAAGACTGAAATAAAGACTTTCATTAATCTGTTATTTTATGGGACCCGTGTTAAAGAACATGATCTTCATCATGTGCAACATATTTCTTTGTTGATATTATATAGTCATCCATTTCCCATAAAATGCATACAGAACAAATACTGATCTTAAACTTTACATATCTTCTCATACTTGACAAGTTTCTTCCAAGGCGGTTCACTACTTTTCCTGTTAGGTGAACAAAGAGTCAGCATTGTAACAGTTCATATTTGAAGATTGTGCATGGTGAAATGTCATTGTCATTTTACTATTTTAATTATAATTCACTGCTGGAAACTTAGAGAAGAAAAAACTATTGTGTATTCTCTGATAGCCTGAGGCACAAAAAAGTGCTACTCGTTTAGGATCTGATCCATCTCCCTTTAAACTCAGTATACAAGCCACCACTGATTTCAGAAGGTGTTGTATTTACCCAATACTTGCAATGGGAAACTGTGGATATGATCGTTCTAAGCCAAAGTAAATAGAAATCTTTACTGTTTAAATCCGATTTAACTTTGCTACTTTTATTGTTCCCCAGCAATGTTGCAAAACTTATTGTTGCCAAGTTTTGTGTTAGTTTAACAGGAAAAGTTTTAGATAATAAATTGTTACTAAATATACATAGGGGAAAAAAGTAAAATAAAATAGAGAAATGAAATTAGCTAGGCGTGGGGATGCCATGTGATTTTAAGGAGACTCAGAGTTTCACTCAAAGAAAATGTCTGAGAGAAGATTTCAGGCAAGCTACGCCAGAACAGCTCATCAAATGGTTTTGAACCATAGGAATATCAGAGATCCTGCTAATGTCACAATTATAGGATTAAGCCCTACATAAGGAGCAACTGAGGGAACTGGGGTTGTTTAGTCTGGAGAAGAGGAGTCTCAGGGGGGACTATCTTGCTCTCTACAACTATCTGAAAGGAGGCTGGAGCCAGGTGGGATTCGGCCTCTTCTCCCAGGTAACAAGGACAAGCGCAAATGGCCTCAAGCTGGTCTAGGGGAAGTTCAGATTAGATAAGAAATTCTTCACCAAAAGGGTTATCAGGTGTTGGCTGCCCAGGGAGGTGGTGGAATGACCATTCCTAGAAGAGTTCAAAGAACATGTAGATACGATGCTTGGGGACATGTTTTAGTGGTGTAGTGGTGGACATGGTAGTGTTAGGTGGATGTCTGGACTTGATGATTTCAGAGGTCTCTTCCAACTATAATGATTCTATGATTCTTTATATGGTGCAGTAGAATTATGGGTTAGTTTGAATTTTATATTTTTTCCTTCACCGTAAATTCTTATCTGATTTTTGGATGGACTTTTTTCCAACTCTGTATAGTTAATGGAGTTTTATTCATTAATGACAATTTAGTTCCAAAATCCTCAACTGATTTATAAAGAAATACTTGGAAAAGAACTAATCTAAGTAACATGGTTTCATGGTTTTTTAATCAAATTCTTTCCTCCCAGTTTTGCACAGGTCTCTAATAAAATATTGAGTCTTGATTCCAGCCACAGAAATTAATCTGAAGGAAAAAACACTGCAAATCCAGCCCATTTATACTTTTCTATTAAACTTTGTGAGTTGTAAAAGAGTTAGTAGATAATTTATTGTGGAGTGACTGAAACTGGAAGAGGCAATAAGCAGAATGAATTATTCATTTGTAAGTTTATGATAAAGCAGCTACATTTCAGCTACTCTTCTGTACTGAGTTGATACAGACTTACTGACTTAATGTATTATCAGTACTGAATGCTGATATATGGAGATCAGTCATCTGAAAAATAATGTAACTATTGTGATTAATGGGAATGTCATTGATTATTGTAAACAGAGGATACATTCTACTTAGTAGTGGTCCATTCGAGATGCTAAATATTCTGGTACTCAGCTGTACCTCATCATTAGAAGGCAGATGAGCTTAATAGAAAATATGTTAATCATTCCACTTTAACTCCCCCATCACTAAAGTAGATCAAAGTGACCAAAAATTTCTATTGTATTTGCTAGATAAATGATAATAAGAATAGTGGAACCTTGAAATTTTTTTAGGGAATGTATTCATACATTCAAGCACATGTAATTAAATTAAAGAACATGTACACTGACAGTAGTACATAGTAATATCTATTTTTCAGTCAGCAGTTTATCTCTGAATGTATGCTATTCCTTAAAAAAATTAAACATGGTAGCTAGCAAAAACCAGCAGTCTTCAAACATCTTAATAGCCACATGAATCCAGTCACACAGAGGATGATTGACCAGAAGCTCTTCTCTCCTCTGCACTTGTACATTCTATGAACAATATTATGCCATTGTTCATTCAAACAGTCTATCCAAACTAAAGCATAATCAAGGTTTGGTAAAGAAATGATTGTATGTCTTGGGAATTTATAGAAATGTGCTCTCTGTCAGTATGAAACAGCAGATTGCTCAGTTCCTCAAACCCAAATCCGCAGAGCTTCTGAAATTAATCAGCCTGAAAGTCAAATGAATCCCTTGATTTGATTCTTTCCATGTTGAAGATACTTGATTTGAATCATGTCAGCTTTTCATTTAACAGTTTGAAGGAATAAAAGAGGGAAATGCACTAGACAATGGACATCATTCATTGCACTGACAAATTTAATTCCTGAAATAAATTAATAGCTTTTACATTGAACCTTGAAACACCTGCTTGTATTTTGACTTTGTATTGCCCTCCTGATGCTTAACAATGAAATCTTTCTGTCTTTCTTATATGGCTCACATTTTAAAATAAAAATAAAAATAGGATGATCAATACTGCATTGACCACCTTGTTTATTTTTTTCTTCTTTTATTTTCTTCTTCTTTTCTTCTGTTATTTCCATAATGGATGCTCTGGAACTGTTTTATTTTGTATTTGTTAATCAAGCAATGGAATGCAGCACAAGTATCATAAGCAAAAAATAATTACTGAGTACACTTTATCTCTTTTCAGGAGTGTTTTTGTTATGTAAAATGCTCAATTACATTTGCACTTTTTACAGAATGCTCAGCTATTATGTAGCAATTTTTTGCTTGTTTAGTGATATAATTTCCTAACACCTAATAAAAGCACATTCAACAACTGAATCAGGCATTCAATTTAGATAGGAACATCCCAATTATTTGCACTTTTTTTGGCTGGTGTGTTGCAATGTAGGCTGGTTGTTTCCTTCTGGCATTGATAATATTTTTTATAACCTTTGTTAGTCTCTCCCTTTCCTGGAAGTCTATTGTCTTTTTTTTTTTTTTTTTTCNTGATTGATTGGAAGGGGGGAGGAGGTGATTAATTGGAAGCCTGCCGACTTTTGCCGGCAGGACAGACATTGATGATTTATAGTAGGGGAAGAGCCGAAAGCCATCTTTGAACTAACCACCTTATTTTTTTTTCTTTATTGCTTATCTCTTTCATACCTTTGTACCATTTAAATTTAGATAAAGCTATTCTTAGAAATTCACTATCTGCGTGCCTAGTGCTTTTGTTTTTGTTTATTGCTGTCCCCATCTTTTTTGGGGGAGAGGGGGTATTGTGGCAAAATCCTCTCAAAAGATTGTTCTTTTGACCCTAGCTTCTGGTCAAACCAGGACACTCCCCACCAGGTTTCACTGATATACGCAAACCATGTTAAATCCAGGCTTAAAAGAGGAAAAAAAGAAGTTTATTACTCTGCCTCACATGCCTGTTTATTATCCTTTACTGAAGTGTCTTCTATGCAAATGTAATTATGTATTTTCAAATTTTAATCTTTAAAATTTTCATGTTATAATTAATCTGTAAGGCATCAACTTCAAAAATATTATTTTAGTATTTCATATGTATGCATGTATTGCAATTAATCTTTGGATGCGGAAAAAATAGAAGTCTTAATTGACCTCTGACTGGCGTTTGTGAAGACTTTTCAACCTTGTAAAGGATACATGAGTGTCACTATTCTGATATGGATAATGTTTTCTGGATCTGGATTATGGTGATAGTTCAACAACATTTGTAAATACTTGTGCAATATGAGCTGGTTTAGCACCTAATTTAACCACATTCTTATTATTAACAAAGATGGTAATTTCAGGTTATTCTTAACTAAAAAAGGTCCACTTTTGTTATCTTCAGGGCAAAACCTCATGTTCTTAAAAACGAATTTATAAAGTTATTTGTATCATACCTCATAGATATTCCGTTTTTTTTTAACATTTTTATGAGAGTCAACTGAGAGTCATTATTCTTGATCAACACAGAAGTATGTGTATGAATTATTTTAACTTGTCTTAGTAATAGAAATATAAGATTTTTTAAAAAAATAGATCTAGCTCTTCAAGTTGTTAAAAAAGCAATGGAAAAATATGGAAGAACCCAAATTCAAGCAGCCTTTAAAAATTAACTTTACCTGTATCTTTTTTTCAGTCTCTTCCCAGTGGTGTTTTGTGGCTCCAATTCAGAATAGAGGAAAAATAAACAAGCCAATAAACAAACAAACAAAAACTAAAACCCCAATAGTACAGTAAATTACAAAGCTTCTGGCAGCAGTGGCTGAAAAGTGATGTCTGTCTTCTCTCTGTGCATTGGACAGTGAACTTTATTTCATACATTTTTTATAACTTGTTTCAGTGACTCTGTAAAGTTGGTACAAACCTTTTAGACAATGAAAACCAGGTTCTGAAGGTTAGCGATCTCCTCTTTACTTTTTATTTAAGAATTTTCATTATAATCCCTGGTTTTCAGAAAACCTTAAATGAAAACCTTAAATGGGTTAACACAGCCTGTCTTCCTATGGCTTACACATTTTCAAGATTAGTCATTGCCTTAAAATGTAGGTGTATATTTAGCTTTTCAGGAAGCTGAGAAAAATCCACTTTACCTTATTTTTTAGTTTAATGCCAGATAGCAAAATGTTTTTCTCCATGGAGAAAAAAGAGTGATGGAGGAATGATAGAAAGTATTTTTTAATGTAGATACACATAAAACCAAGCTACTCTTTACAAATTTTAAGACCCACTAGTCTAAATTGCCACCTACACAGCAATATAAGAAATTGTTTTCTCTCCAAAAATCCTTTAATTTTTCCCCATATTAATCTTTTACTTGCATTTACTTTAAGTTTCTGTTCCAGGTTTTGAAGTTCTCTTCTTACTTGAACCTTCCTTAACATGCTGGCTTACCATGTCTCTCTCTCTACTGCCGCCTAGCAACAGTAGTTATTTACAGGTTTGACCAGTCCTCTATGCCTCTCCTTCTGTTTCTACACATTTGTTAAGTATTTGTCCAGCTATTATCTAACAAGACACTTTGTTCTTGGAATTCCACCCCAAGACTGTTTTATCAGCACAGATATAACCTGATCATCCCATGTAGGCTTGTCCAAAGGAGGAAAACAGAGCTGATGAAAGGGCTAGGGGGCATGCCTTATGAGAAGCAACTGAGGATATTAAGTTCAGCTTAAAGGAGTCTTAGGAGTGACCTCACTGTGGTCTACAACTTCCTCATTAAAGGGAGCAGAGAGGGAGGTGCTGATCTCTGATGTCTGTTAATAGAACAGAAGGAGATGGCCTAAAACTGCCCCAGGGGAAGTTTAGATTGGATATTAGGAAAAAGATCATCACTGAGGTGGTGGTCAAGCACTGAAACAAGATCCTCAGGGAAGTGGTCATGGCCTCTCCTTGTTCAAGGAGTGTTTGGGCAATGTTCTTAGATATATAGTTTAACTTTTAGGTTGCTCTGTGTGGAGTCAGAAATTGCACTTAATTATCCTTGTGATGTCGAAAATTCTGGAAAATGGGCACTTGGCACAAAATTAATGGAGAAAGATAGAGTTACCTTTAATTGGAATTCCATGCCTTCGAGATCTTGTACATAGATGGATGCCCCGCCCCAAGGGATTACCCCTTTTATACATTTTATTAGTAATTAACATATGGATATCTATAGCCAACCCTGGCACTAGGCTTTCCAATGGCCCACCTCTGGTGGTCTTCAGCTCGGCCCCTCAGAGAGGGCCCACGTAGGGCTAGGCCCTCTTCTGCTGTTTTGTCTTCAGGCTATCTTCAGGTGGCTTCTTCAAAACATCACGTCCTTGGCAAAGCACGGGAAAGTCCAGGATAGTACCTCAGGAACAGGCCTAGTGGTTCTTAATATGTGAACAATCCAGGAAGCTTCAAATAATTCTAAAAGCCCTAAAAATCTACAGAACACACTAAAATCTTTAGGCATCACTTGTGGGTCCCTTAGAACCCAGGATATTTTATGATTCTAATTCTAAATAAGCTAAACTAGAGAAATAATTTTTCTAATCTATATCTAAAAATCTTTAGCTATCCTATTTCTATAGACTTCTTAAGTAACTCACTTGGGTGTTTTGCTGTCTGCCTATCAGGAGGCCTTTCTTTATGCTCAGGACTAGTTTTTCTTGCTGAAAAGTATGCCTATTATTCCTTGTTGTGTTCATAGTATAGAAAGTAAATATTTATCTGCTCATTTGCGATATTCTTTCATATGACTGGATACTATTATTGTATACTTCTGAAATCTTTTTTGCTTTGTGTCAAGTAATACTAGGTCTTTCAAAATTTATGTAGGATGCATTTTCTAGAACACAGTTTTCTGCTCTAACTAATCCAACATGCTTTTTGAAGTGTGGTATCCTTATGTGGACAGAGTGAAAAGGAAGAATTGCATTTCAAATATGTCTTCTTAGTCAACTGAAGAGAACTAGAGTGTATTCCATGACCCTTAGGTGAACCAACAATAGTCTAGACATCCACACTGTCTAACTCCCTAAGGCTTCATAATAGGGTTACTATATCCAGAACAACTATTGGGAAGGGTACCTGGCTCAGGCTAGCCAAAAAACTCTGCCTGAAAGTTTCCTGGGAGAATACTAGTCAGAATATCTCAAAGGAAGGTAGGAGTTATGTGAGTAATTTCACATTATAGGTTACTGAGTTGCAGTTATAAGGTCTGTGACCTGCTCAGTCAATAGATCAATTTTTTCTTTCTGCTATGCCCCAGAATTATATAATGATTCATTATAACATTGTTTGCCTCCACTCACCTGCATCTCATCCCTTTCTACAGTGAAGAGTGGCAAGATATGTACCATAAGTACCAAAACTTAATAGTATGTTCTGTTTTGAACCTCTTATTACAAGGAAGACATACATGCATTAGAGCTTGTCCAGAGAAGGGCAATGAGGCTAGTGAGGGGTCTGGAGAACTAGTCTTATGAGGAGTGGAACTGGGGTTGTTTAGTCTGGAGAAGAAGAGGCTCAGGGGAGACCTTATTGCTCTCTACAAGTACCTGAAAGAAGATTGGAGTTAGATGGGGTAGGTCTCTTCTCCTGGGTTAACAGTGAGAGGACAAGAGTTGCACCAGGGAAGAGTTAGATTGGATGTTAAGAAAAATTTCTTCACTGAAAGAGTTGGTAGGCATTGGAAGAGGCTGCCCAGGGAGGTGGCAGAGTCACTGTCCCTTGAGTTGTTTAAAAAACGTTTAGAACATATGGTACTTAGGGACATAGCTTAGCGGCAAGGTTGTGATAGGTGGATGGTTGGATTTGATGATTTTAGAGGTCTCTTCCAATCTTAATTATTCTGTGATTCTGTGTGATTCTATTATTTACCCTGCAAAGCCAAGGACAGGGCATCCTGTGGGAGCTTACAGCTGGGAGTTGGTAAAGGCTCTGCAGCAGTCCATTGCAGAACCAGCCTGGGATACTTCAGTTGCCAAGTCCTAGCATAACCTGTTTAATGCCAAATTCATTAGCCTCTAGCTCCCTCACAGAAACATCCCAATGATCTCAAGGTTGCTTTGGTCATGATTATCTGAAGCAGCTTGGACTGCTAGACATCAGCAAAAAGCACAAAAGCCACAGCTTTAGTAGCCTAGAAAGACAGAAAACCTGATTTACTGTCTTGTAGAGAAAATACTTTGTAGTATAGGAGGAAAACCATGCTAAGTGTCTCTATGTTCATAAAAGGCTGAAAAAAACCACATGTTCTCTGTGCATAATAGAAAAGGAAAGATGGCATTAAATTACAACAAGGAGAAAAAAAGAAGAAAGGTAGCAAAGAATTAGAGTAGATTATCTGGAGAGCCTAAAGAGCCTTTATTACTGAAGATCTTTGAGAATAAACTACACATACACTGGTCAAGGATGACACAGAATAGTCTACATAATGAAACAGGAATAGAATATAGTCACCTGAGGCTGTTTCCACCTTATTCTTTGGGATAAACACACCTTTCTTTTGTGATCCCTAGTAACTCTTCAGTCACATTCTGCAGTGAATTTCAGTCTATCCATCACTGTTTACCGTCACGAATATTCCTACCTAGATGAAACATTTTGTACTTTTTGTAGTTTATTTTAATCCATTCCTCTAACTTGTCAACTATGTTAAGTGTTTATTATCCTGTATTCCAGACTTCTTACTAATTTGTCTAGCTCAGAGACATCACTAATTTTTTTTTTCAGGTCATGTATTTGTATAGTATTAGATCCAAGTATATGATTACTACACACAGATCGACTTCACGCATCCTCTCAGTAGACACATAAGTTGAGTATTACCCAGCCTGAACTACATATCACCAGGGACAGTTAATGCTACTTCTCCTACTCCAGTTTCAGTTCTAGGGACAGTTCCTCTTTGGAGTGACATCCCTCCTACCCATCTAAGTCACTGCCTGATAAACCATAGCCCTTTGTCTGTATGGGGCTGGGAGCCACTGCCAGGCTGCAGCTGGCAGCTCAGGAGAAGCAAGTAGGATGTGACAGGGAAACCTACAAATATAGCACCAAGCAGAGCCCAAGCATGAGGAGAAATAAAACATCAATGTCACACTTCTCTTGGCAGACACCTGCAGATACTGACAAGTCACTGTGACCCCCTGTCTCTCATCCCTCTTTAAAAGGGCTGAAGCATCAACCTTAGGACCCAGAGGGACACTGGAAGCATAATACAACATCAGAGGAAAGGCATAGATACTAGAAAGACTTTAAAAAAACCCCACAATTTAACTGCATTATTAATGAGACTTTGGCCTATAACATGACTTTGAGTGTAACAACATGCCTTCAAATAATTTCACCTAGTACATATCTTCCCAGATCATAAATATTTAAATTAAATCAAGCAGGAATAACATGAAAATCTTTCTCTGGATTGCTTCCAGTATTATCACTGTGAAGCTCCGTTATTTTTTACATGTTGTGGATAGGTAAGTGACAAAGAGAAAAAGGCTGATGTTCCTGGTTCCTATGAACAGTGCCCACTGCCTTATGCATTATGGAATCCTATATCTGGAAACCTATGACCGCTGTTGACACTTTAGCAGGGAATAGTAGCTCAGGGCAGTTCAGTCTACTTCAGTGAAACTCCTACTGTAAATTGAGTATTTTCCTTTCTTCTGTGTACGTGTTTAAAGCTAGATGGAGATCAGATGCTCAAATACAGTCTGGACTGATAGAATACTGAGTAGAGATCATAAGGTAAGATAAAAATATGTTCTACCTTACTGTATCTTTACTCAGCACTGGTGCAGCCTCGCCTAGAGTATTGTGTGCAGTTTTGGGCACCACAATGCAAAAGGGACATGAAATTGTTGGAGAGTGTTCAGAGGGGGGCCACAAAGATGGTTATGGGCTTGGAGGGGAAGTCATATGAGGAAAGGCTGAAATCACTCGGCCTGTTCAGTCTGGAGAAGAGAAGACTGAGGGGGGACCTCATTGCAGTTTATAACCTCCTTACCAGAGAAGGAGGAGTTGGGGCTGAACTCTTCTCTTTAGTGAACAGCGACAGGACTCAGGGGAATAGCATGAGGCTGTCCCGAGGGAGGTTCAAGTCAGATATTAGGGAAAAGTTTTTTACCCAGAGAGTGGTGGAGCATTGGAACAGGATCCCCAGGGAGGTAGTCATGGCGCTAAATCTCGTGGAGTTTAAAAGGCACTTGGGCAATACCCTTAGTCACTTCATGTGACCTTGGGTATTGTCCAGCCAGGAACTGGCTGGATGGTCGCACTCAGAGGGTAGTAGTCAATGGCTCAAAGTCCAGATGGAGATCAGTGACAAGTGATGTCCTTCAGGACTCTGTACTGGGGCCTGTACTATTTAATATTTTTATAAATGATATCGACCGCGGCATTGGGTGCACCATCAGCAAGGTTGCAGATGGCACCAAGCTATGGGGTGCTGTTGATAAGTTGGAGGGGCTAGATGTCATCCAGATGGACCTGGACAAGCTGGAGAGGTGGGTCCAGGTGAACCTCATGAGCTTCAACAAGACCAAGTACAGAGTCCTGCATCTGGGGTTGAACAATCCCCACTATCANCTCAGTGTGTTTATAAAAGGCCGCTGATGAGGAGCGTGGATGGAGCCCTCCCTGGATCTTTGTTCGCGAAGGCTAGCCACGACTCTGCTCTGGTGAGACCTCATCTGGAATACTGTGTCCAGTTCTGGAGCCCTCAATACAGAACGGACATGGACCTGATGGAGCAGGTCCAGAGGAGGGCCACTAGTTAACTTGAATTAACTGAATTAACTTGAGCTCATAAGACAAAGTGCATTACTGTCATGGTAACGTTATCTCCATGTCTGGAAACAAACTTTTGTTTGCAGAGAACAGTCTTGGATCATAAACATGGGAGGGTATTGCCTAATCTGGAGGAGAGACTACTCAGAATTATTACACCAGCAGTGTTAATGGAGAAACTCCATCTATGTTCTTCTTTTTCCCATGTGACTGCTGGGGAGAAGAGATTATTTCTGAGGCAGATGTTGGAGGACAGAGAGAACAGAAGAGAGGATAAATATGATAGAGAAGACAAAGGCCTATCAAATCTTACGTGCTTCTCAAGCAACTTGCTCTAGGTTAACCTACATGGGCAGGGGAGTTGGACTAGATGATCTCCAGAGGCCCCTTCCGACTCCAAATTTAAAAACAAAGTAAAACAAAATATGCATCACATGACCATTTTTTCCACAGGTGAGTTACCCTCTGATAGAGACTTAATGCACTTCCTTACTTTTTCAAGGTCACCAAACAATATTGCAAGAGAAGAATAAATTTAATCATGTTGCTTGACTCTCCAAATAGAGAGCTCATACACTGAAATGGATGAGCACCATAGATGGGAGAACAGACATTGTCTGGAGTGTGGATAATCTCAAAAAATTTTTTGAGTTTGCAAATCAATGTTTTATTTGTTTCTTTTGTCTGCTTCATTACATAGCCTTTGAAATCATTCAGATTACACTTTGAATCTAAAGTACAGAAAAGTTACAAGAAAATTTGTCCTCCTTGGATCTGCAACCTAATATTCAACATTCTTGATTTTTTAACAAGTTACATAGGGTCAAGATGAGCACTGGAGAGTTTATTCATGAATTATTACATCAAAAATTACATTATTATGATAGTATTCAATACACTTAATTTCATAGAGCTACTGAGAAAGCATCTGATGCATTGGGGACCTTAAAAATGTCTTCAGCTTTGTAAATGAAGTACATTTTTCTGCAAATATGGATATAATATAAAACAGCTCTTAGAATAAGTTTGCAATATGTGAATGGAAATTTGTGCAGAAATAAATAAATAAAATGCAATAAAAAAGACTGAATAAATTGTTAAATGAGAAAACATCTGTACTTCAATAATTTATAAAATAATTCCAGATTAAATTCTTACAAAAATTAATTTCATGGGATTGAATACGTTCAGTAAATTAAAGCTAAAACATACAAATTATCTTATTCTCTGCTGCAATAAAAGCCGCAGGAATAAAATAAAAGGACTTCATTATGATCAAGACAGAAAAGAAGTAGGTGAGATGCTATCTGAATGAAATCAGCTCTCAATTCAGAGGAAACTTGTTGGATTTTTTGATCAGTGTCATCATGTCTGAAAATGAATTGTAGAATAGTTGTGTGGAGAGCTGAATTTAGGAGCTACAGTGGATTGAATACACTAGCTATCAAGATATTCATGGATTCATCTACTTTACAGTAGATATATATAGTGTATATAGGTTTTCTGTAAGTATAAATTGTTAAAATTTATTTCCTGCAAGCATTTGAACTTTACTCAACCTAGAGAAGCAAACTTAGTAACATAGATATTCATCTTGTAGCGAAGTTCTTGTGTGTTATATGGCTGATTGAATGATGAAACTTCTTTGTTAAGTCAGTTTGAAGGCTATAGCTCATAATAAGGAAAAAATACACATTAGTCAGGGTTTCTCAATGCATGTAGCTTAATTTTTCTTTTTATTAATTTAGGCTTAGCCCTATGACAAGTCTTCTGAGAACCTCTAGATGCAGATGCGCTCGTCTCTGTCTTCTCCTTTATATTGTCTTTCAAGATAGCTTGTGTAGCATTTGTTGGAGTAAACAATTATGTTGTTCAGATACATTTCTACACTGAAGAGGATCAGCTTTTCATTCTACAGATTCGTTATACCTAAAGATGAGAAATGCTTTTTTGTCAAATTGAAATAATTTTTAACTCTATGGCAAATACAGAAAAATGCAAATGTAGACTGCTATCCACACACAAGAAGAAATGAAAGATATTTAAAAATTTATTTATAACAAAGATTTTTTTTTTTCTTAACAGTTAACTTACTGTAGATGTTTTCTTGGCATGGTCTTTTCAGGACCTTTTTCTTTCTAGAATAGAATAGTTCTAGTTGGAAGGTATCTACAGCAATTATCTAGCTCAACAGTATTTCTGCATGTATTGAATTTCAAGTTAAATTAACTAAAAATAACATACTCTGATGGAAAAATTAAGATTGCTTCTCTCTTTGGATTTCTCTGAGAAATTTATGTAGATTAAACCCCCTCTCTCCATCCTTATGAAAAATAAGAAAAAAACAAAACCAAACCAAAACCAAAACCAAACCAAAACCTAAAACGAAGCAGAACTCTATTTCTAGTGTATTTCTCTCAAATGAATTCAAATTAGAAGATCTATACTTCTATAACTAAATTAAGCATTCCCTCACTACTTTGGAATGGTGTCACAACTTTCAGATACGGATTTGTTCCCTGAAATTGTCTAACTAACTGGTTAAAATTAATTCAGTATCTTCCCTTTTATTGGCAATTTACCTTTCAGTGTAATGTTTCACCCACTGAATATAGCAGTACATAACTAGAAATTTTTGCAGCTCATTGTTTGATTATATTCTATTATTTTGAAATTACTAGAGATATTTTTCATCCAGAACCTTCCATCTAACAATTTCTTAAAGAGTTCATTTTTTTGACTTTTTGTTTTGTTTTGGTTTAGAAAGGCATATTATGAACAGCAGAGTTAGAAATAATATTTCACATTTGTTCCCTTGCTCCTGAGATTCAGTGCAGTATAGTCATCTAACAAAAACCAACCAAGAGGTGAATGATATCAGAAGCTCACAACTTAATTGCAATAGATCCTTCCTACATTGTTGCAACACATAGTTTGATGAGTGGATTGGGAAGTGCAATCAAAGTACAAGGTAGCTGTCATTCAGTCTTTAAATGATAGGCGGAACAATAGTGATCTATTTTGCTATGGGAAGTTCAGATCTGAAATTTCAGAAACATTAGAAACCATGGCACTGGTAAAATTAATTTTGGTTTTATCTTTTTTAATAATACCTTCATTGTGACTGGAGATTAGTTTTCTTCTATTATTCATCAAATATGAACAGTTTGGTTGTGGTTGTAAGGATCATAGTAATGCCCCACCAGTATGTTTCCTTATTTATCTCAAAAGATAATTCTTAGAATGATTGGATGCTCAATGCCTGTGGTAGCTGCAATTTCCTGAATGAGATGTGACTGCATTGTTAAAAACTGTCAGGGTCAAAACTAATCTTGTAAAAGCTTCTTAGGACTGTTTGAATTTTCATTTATTTATATGGAAAACACATTACTACAGAAATGTTGATAAGGAATCTACCTGAAAAGATAACAAAAAAAATAAAGTGCCAGATTTTCTTTTTTTTTTTTTCTGTTGCCTTAGCTTCTTGGTCCTGTCTTTTCTATTAGAAGACAATATTGTAGAGAAGATAATCAAGTCTTTTTTATTTACATATTAAAGAAAGTCTTCTGCATGGCTCTTTCTGATGAGACAATCTTCCTTGTTTTGGTTGCCAAAATAGACATCTTCTAAAACTATGCAATGTGGGGAAAAAAAAAAATCGGTTTTTCAAACTCTATTTCTTTGTATCTACAGTCTTGCTTGGGATGGGGTGGGTGGGTATGGAAGTTTGCCAATCAACTACAAACACTCCAACTATGCAGGTGGTGAATATGAAGGATGTGAAGAGACTTTTGATCCTAACTCTTTCTTTTGAATGGAAATTTGTGAAAGCAGTTCACTGTATTTGAATTCTAAAGATATAAGCAACTCAATTGATCTACTCCTCTGTTTATAACTAAACACTTCTCAAGCACTTTGCTGAACTGTGTCCTAACAGCTCAGTAAGTCACTAATGTGCTGTACCACTGATACTGATACAACTGAGAATAAAGATGATTCAAAAGAAGAATCGCACATTATTTATGATTGAAAGCATGTTGCTCATCACAGCTAAGTTCTCTTGGCAGATTCATAAACTGAAACAAAATTATTCTGTATTTCTCTTGTCTACATTCTCCAAACTGATTGAGCAGAGATTATTTTTACAGGATATAGTGCTGTTAATTATGGTGCAAAATGTTCTTTGTATTAACATTTATATCTTTTAAAAAAAGTTTTTACAGTTCTACACGTAATCCTTTTTAGACTACAATTGCCTCATAAAACAGTGCAAATAGTAAAATGTTATTAAAATTGGCTTTAATAAACCATTAGTTTTTCTCTTTTGCTTCAAAAAATCTATCGGAGAAGGAAAAAAATAATCAGGCCTACTTTTTGTTACTACTTTACTGAACCTTCTTACTTGTATGACAAATCCATGAGATACTTTAGCTATTAAAAAGAAGCAAACAAACAAACAAAACCCAACAACAACCTCAATCAGAAAAGAAAAATATATACCATACAGCTGTCTTGAAGACAAAATAATAAAGGGTCTTATTAACACATAAAAGTGCTATATACATGTCTAACACAGAGAAATGTAAGATAAACAGATCTAGGATCATGTTTTATTAGGTAATAACATATACGGAATGATCATACGAAAAATATTCTTCCTTGAGCTCCAGCAGTAATACATGCTTTCTTATGAATATCATTTTTTCCTAAACAAGAGATCCTACTATTGTGTGACAACTATACATTCGAAGTTCATGCTAGATATTCAAATTCAGATAGATTTCATATTTAGCCAAGGGAGTGTTGTTTTCCCTCCATATGTTCAAAGACAGAATGACACACAGCATAAGAATATGTGAAAGAGTCCTTAGAGCATTATAAAAGTTTTCCATGGCAACAATATCCAAAAGATGATGAAACACATACTGTGGAAATGGTGCCTGAGGACATCCATTTTAAGATTATAACATGCTTAACCCTCATCAGTAAATGGAGATATGGCTCCTTTTGCAATCTAATGTCAGTCAAATTTAGGAACCAGCCCAGGAGCTCATTAGCTGGGATGAATGGATAAATCTCATTTAGTTATTTTAGAAATTTACTTCTTCATACTTTCCCCAGAAGATATAGTTATAAATGATGCATTCATCAATGGTGGAAGACTGTTCTCTTCACAGTTGTCTAAGCATAAATAGTGAGTGTTTTCTCATCTTTCAGCAAGTCTAGAATCATATAAATATACTGAGAAAACAGGAGCTCCAGAATTTTGTAGCAGTATGTTAAGAATTAATAAAGAGAACTGTTGCATTGAAAAATGGTTATTCTTTAAATCAGTAAAAATCTTTCAAAATCATAAATTATAATTTTTGTTAAAATTTTTATGTCTTCAATTTACACACTGCAGTATAAACTTCAAAGCTAGTTTCTGTAGGAAGCTGTTCTTTATTGCAACTGGGAAGAATATTGTGCAAGAGCTGTAGTTGGTATATTCACTGAGTTCATCCCAGCTACTTCACACTGAGAAAAGAGACAAAGTCAATGAAAAGGAGTAGCTCCTTCAGAGAGTTTCAGAACATGTAAATACACTGCACTTCTGGAAAAGCTTCTCTCTCTTTCCATAAACTACATAGATTATAAAGAATAATATGGACATACTTGCAACAGTTACACAATAGGTATGCTGCCTTCCCTTTACCCTTTATTCTTAATTGATTGGCATCATCACTGCTTGATTACTGCACCTATGCATACATGTAAAGTATCTTAATAAACCAGGACACTATCTAACTCAAAAAGACTATCTTTTTTATTAGCAAGCAAAGCTTATATAGATGAGAAAAAAAAGTGACATTTCAATGTATTGTTCCTGTGAAATCTGATGGAAAGTTTGATCTGTTTTGCTACTTAACAAAATAAAACATCGTCCATTCCAGGACAGGACATCATTCTATTATCTTGTGAAGTTTATTGTGTTTTACCTTATTTCAGTGTCCATTCTGGAAGGTTTATGTAGTAGCGCTGAACTCTAGACATTCAAACGGTGGTAATTTGAAAGCTGTTCTCTTGTAGAGCTACTTCAGTGAGTTGATAGTTTTTGCCTTGACTTTTTTAAAGTGAGAAAACAAATTTCACCTAAAACTGATGTGGATTATGCAGAAGGGTTAGGCATGAATAAGAATAAATTGACTTTTTCTCACCATGCATATCAACTCTAACTGGAAAAGGTAAGAATAAAAGGGCATAGTAGGAAGAATTTAATACCTTCTTCTACTCTTTTTGTTGTATTGTACCTCTATCAGCAACAGCCTATCTGTCCACCAGATATGTTCATGTTCACCAGTCCAGTTCCTCTTTGATGAGATGACCTGAGCTGGACTTTGAAAGTATTATCTGCAAAAAGAATTTAGAAGTTGGACCAGAAAATTTATCTTATGCACATGGCTAGAATGTCTGGCATAAACCACTCCTTAAATGAGAAACAAGTTTATTTTAACAAGGTTGAGCTATCTCCATGTCACTACCTTGTACAGAACAGTAAGAAACAGTGGAACTGTGAGGCAGATCACCACATCCTTGATCAAGAACTAGTCAGCATTAAATAGCATCAGTATGATTCCCTCCACTAAGAGTGGATGTCTATTTATAATGTAGACCTCTTAAACAACCTATAAATACTTCTCTGACTGTTCACATCAGTCATTCTTGTGAATTTAGGAATAGTTTTGAATTATTGTCCAATAATGATTCACTTTTACGCCTTTCTCTTATGTTAGCTGGTTGCATCTCAAGCACTTGGCTGATCTCTACAATACATATTGATGGAGCTGTTGCACCAGAGAGCTTTCATTTCTTTTCAGTATATTAAAAATAATTTAAAATGGAAAAAAGAAAAGAATAGTTTTGTTCCGTGCTATGTGTTTCCCAGTTTCCTGTCAGCATTTTAAAAACATAAACATGGGATTTCATAATTTAAATGCACCTGACTAATTGAGACTTTTTTGCCAGCATGACAGAATTCTCATCTGGCATTTAACCAGGGAGCATTTTTTAATTAGCATTTTCAGCATTAATAAATAAACTAACAAATAGCTTCATGTTTTCTCCATGTTACAGATACTTACAAAAAGAAAAAAAATTAGCCGGAAGCTCTTATAAAATTTTCTAGAAATCCTTCCTTACACTATTTTGCCACAGTCTTTGACAATTTTAAGCCCTGTTTGTGGATTATTTTAGAGAAAAAAACAATCACCCTTATTATTTTGGAAAAGAGTGACAGGGAAGAAATTCAATGAATGCTGCAAATACCTGCAAGAACTTCAAGTGCTGGAAGACATAGGGGTTAGTATGCCAAGTCAGTTTCTTTCATATTGTTAGGACGCTGGACAACATTGCTGCTTAGCTGATGTGTAGTCACAGTCATTGCACTGTGGCAAAAATGCAGTCATCTCTCTGACTGGCTCTTCAGAAAGATGGCATACAGTTATAGAGGGGGCTGCAAGATTTTATTACTGTAGCAGCACCTACTGCACTGACTCAGGAGAGGTAGCTCAATCTTCCTAATCTATCTGCAAGTTTATACTGTACCTCACTGGTGTAGCAGAGATACAATTATAGATATCAAGATCTGGGTATAAGGTTTAAGGAGGGATATGTCAGTAAAAAAGTTTATTTTTAAATATTAGTCCATTCAAACCAAAACAAAACCTGGTAAGTAGACAATATCCCTTTAAGTGGAAACAGCAGCAGTATTCAAGCACAACTATTTCATTGTAAAAGTAATAAACGTGAGGAATAAGTTGTCAGGTAAGCCCACTGAAGCACATACTCTAAATGAATTTAGGAGACAGCTAGAAGTTTTTATAGAGCTAGAGGGGAAATTAAAGACAGTGATAAAGTAGGAAGGCTAGGCTGAACTAACACATATAAAAGACAAGTTTTCTGGTTCTTCTCTCCAGCATTTCTTTATGTTCATTATAGAGTGTATCTGATACTTGTTATTTATGTTAGAGAAAGGCAGAAAAAATGAAGTTGTTTCAAGTAGACAATATCCCAAAGGTCCCAGAAGCTACACCTTTACTTCACTCATGGATAGGAAAAGTAAAAAAAAAAAAAAGTGGAGACCTTGTCTATACCTAATTTGACATGTGGTGAAGTGTACAAAGAGCCACTGATAGGTCATAGGGGAGAAAATACAGAGGATATGGCTGATCTTATCACCTTCACACTGTGTTAAGGTCATATTTTGTGCATTGTTTTTGCTCTTCTGGATTGTCAGAGACCTAGAACTGCATTAATAGCTCTTCATATTGCTTCTGATGCAGTTCTCATGGAAGTCAGGAGGTCTTCTATTGATTCACCTGTAAGGTAAATAACTTTGAGCATACCGTCCATCCTTTACAGTGTAAAAAAAGTGTAGTCCAGCTAGTTGAAATTCTTTCAACAGAACTAAGCTATTATTTATTTATTCATTCATTCACTGATATTGTTAATATTTTACATTTGTCTTATCAGTTGGCATTGTTTTCCCTAATTTTCAGTCAAAATATATAGCAGCATTTGTTAAAATCGGGCGGATGGAGCTCGTTTGGCCCTGTGGGGCCTTCCATCTAAGAGGTTAAACCTCCATCCTAAGGACCTCGCTGCCAGCGTCCAAGCTTGCTAGGCCCTGGCAGATGACCCTTAGGACTAAAGGGTGGGTTCAGCTCTGCGCATGCTGTGTCTCACCTAAAAAAAATCCATAGCGCAGGCTCGAGGGTGCTATCCGCTATCCTCTTTTTATCAGTGCTCTTGTAAAAGGCGTTGATGAGGAACATGGATGGAGCCCTCCCTGGATCTTCGTTCGCGAAGCCTAGCCACGACGATTTGTTAAAATATTTCATTTACCAGAATCAATTATGCAAAAGGTGCAAGAGTATATGCAGTTTCAATTTAAATACTGGTTTGTTTTTATAAAATTTATTTTCTACACTAAAAATGTCTAAGAATATTTCTCATCAGCATTTGTGTTTCCAGTGTGAGGGGAAATGAGAATGGAACTTTGAATGTTAAGCTTTTTTGGTTGTTCATGTCTCAAGCTACTCCAAAAATAACACAGCTTTTCTTAACTGACAGTTTCAGGAATATAATAATAATTCCATTCTCTTCAGGTTTGGCTGCTAAAACCTGACACTTACAGTGATTTTGAGTTATTGGGATTTATATATCCACACAAGTGACTTCTAGTGAAATGATTCACCTTTATATAGATACACAGATGATTCACCTGTATCTAGATGCAGAGAACACATCATTCTTAATGGTTTTGACACATCTGTCTCAAGCTTACTACCAATAAATTATATACATAAAGATCAGAATTTATGTCTACAGGTATTTACTTATATTTACTGTAGGTCATATATTATATACTGTGGTAAATAGTTTTGGTAAAATACACGAATATTGTTTCTCTGTATGACATTAAAATTATATCTGCTATTTTTGTTGTTGAACACTGAAGTGAAGCATTCCACTAAACATGTAAACCAAATGCAATGGCATAAAGGAATTTTTCTGTGTTAATAAGCTCTGAAAACGTGCCTTTGATGATGAATAATAAGAAAACTAAAAAGAAAAAGGAAAACATGAGTTCTTAATCTGAATTTTTTATCATCCAGATTCAATAGATCTGCTTTCCCATCTAAATTCAAAAGCATGAGACAGAAGAACTGTAGCAGCCATTTATAACTGGATATTACAATTCTTTAATTCTCATGGTGTTACTTGATAGCTGTCTAACAGTGTTTTGATGATGTATTGTGATGCTGAAAATTAGGATCACTTGAGATAGTGGCAAAAGGGTCTAAAATGTCAAGTGAGGATTGGCATAATTATAGGCCCTCCAAGCACTTTGTCAGATAATAAATCCACAGTGACAAGAAACAGTGAGATTGGCCTTTGGAGACGGTGTAATCCAGTTGCTGTAGAAAGTGTTTTCATCATCCTGGAGGGTCTAACACAAACCAGGAACTATCAGCTGCTCCTTTAACAAGTAGAAAATCATGCTGCAACAGCCATACAGATACTACTTACTTCAAACTTACAGCGAAAGTATAGGAAGTGTCACAATTTACAGGCAGTGAGATGCAAAACAACAAGAGTAAGGAGTAAGGGACTCAGTTACTGAGGATATGTATATCAGATTAATTGGAACATATGAGATCGATTTGTCACATTTAATTGTTCCTTAAGCTAGGAGTTTTGTCTCACCAGAAATCCTCTCAAAGCTCTGAAAAAGAGAGAAATGCACTCTCCTGTGCTGTAGTGATATTTATGAGAAGCTGACATAGGACAGCCTGAGAGGAGATATGAGGGGAGACCTGTTGTCTCCAGAGAGTGTTCAACTCACTTAAGATCTTCCTCAGGAGTTATTCTTCTCTGCCTCTGGCTGCGAGATCTGCACTTCAGTGCCTAAGGACCTTGAGCTAGCATGGAGAATCTAGGCCATGATATCCATTGTATGAAAATACATTAGAACATTTTCTAAATATTATCAGAAATCTTCAAATACATGGAGATTTATTTTTTTTAGGGTTTTGGTTTTTGGTTTTGTGGTTTTGTTTGTGTGTTTGCTTTTTTTAGGGGGATATGCTTATTTGCTTTAAGTAGAATTTGAAGATTCAGTAAATGAAATGGCTATGCTAATATTTCTCAGAAAACTTTTGAAAATGTCTAGCATTATAGGAGAATTAAAAAAAATTTTTAAAAAAAGACAGTTTTTCAGATAAAACTCTTACGAATATGTAAAAACACATTGTGACAACAAGCTGCAGATCACAGTTGTGGGAACAAATATAATATGTAGCTATGTATATTTCTTATGCAGCTGTGACATCTCCAAATCAGCTGGTACTACCTCTCTTGAATGTTACTTCATCTCTATGGGTTCATCACTGTCCTTACATACAGGTTTCCTGAAAATAAACAGGCATTATTTTGAAATCAAGCTTTTTTTTTTTTAACATATAAGATATATTGATACATTGATCTTACCATGACTTTTTGCAGTCCAAGGTTCTGGCTGGGCACCTGGATTGTTGGTAAGTATAAAGTCCAAGAATTATTTCTTATCTTCTTACCTACAACCAATCATTCAGACTTCAGCAATTTAACTATACAATTAATTTGAGCTGCCATATAGTTTTACTTGCATATATATTGATTTGTTTTTTCAACTCTGGAAGTGGTTCAGGGTGGGGTTTTTGTTGTTTTGTTTTGGGGTTTGTTTTGTTTTGTTTTATGCTACAAAATATAACACAATTAAAATTGCACAGATTAATATCTTGTTACATTTACGGGTGGATACTTCTCTGCAAGTTCTCATTTCAAAGTATATTACAACTTCCATGTTTGTTATCATTTACAAAATATTTTCAAATCATTTAAAATATAGCATGAAACAAAGTTAATAGATGTTCTGAATATGGGAAAACACACTGCTGACATTGAATTGATATACTAATGCTTAAACTTTAGGTACTCACTATGGACATAAATTATATTTCATCTAACTAGGACATAAACATTACTAACATCTTGTAAGTATTTTACTTAGAATTTGATTTTATAATAAGATAAATGTAGTAAGTTAAGCAAATTATAACAGGTTTTTTAAGTGAGAAATAATATTTGCATATATTTATGCTCTGATATATCTTAAGGCATATTTACATTCTAAAAAACAAATGGAATACCAAGTAAAGGCCTCAAACTCCTCTTGTTTATTCCCCATGCTCTATGCCTTTGCTTAGAGGCATTTAAGTTAGGCCCCTGATGAAGCTGACTTCCTAGATGGAGTGCTGGAAATCCTTCATGCTGCTCGTCATGTTATCTGCTGACATGTGATCCTTCTCCAGGCTCTGGACATCTGTTGCTGGCACTGACATCAAACTAGTAATATGGATTGATGTTCCCCTCCCATGGCAACTATAGTTTAAAGCCCTCTTCACCAGCTTGGCAAGCCTATGACTGAAGATGCTCTTCCCCTTATCTGACAGATGGACCCCATCAGCCCCAGTAGACCAAATTTCTCAAAGCCAGTCTTATGATCTAAGTAGTCGAATCCCTGCCTGTGGTACCAGTCTCATAACAAATTATTGGTTTGCCAGATACTACTGGCCCTTTCAAGCCATTTGTTTTTCCCCTTTTTTGCTTCATTGGTATTAATAATGCAGTTTCGTGTATATTTTTAGTATGGAATAGTATATAGGTGGGAAAAAGAGCTTTCCGGAGCACTCTTGTCCTTTGTCTCCAGCACAACTGCATTTCAGTTTTCATTTCATATGCATTAAAAAACCAAAATCAAAACCACCACCACCACCAAAAACTCAGCCCAAAAACCCTAGAGCATATTCATCTGGAGAAGAGCAATTTGGCAATGACATTGTCAAAGGGACCCACCATGAGGGTGGTACTTATTTCATGCACCTCTGGCCATCTAACAGTTAAATGCCACACCACAGTTAGGTCTCTCATTTTCTCCCCAGCCCAAAAAGAAACAGATGCCTGAAGTGATGATTCAGTCTATCTGTATCAGGGTGTGAGACAGGGAGAATAAATTTCTTTCTGTAGGTGATGTACTGTAGCCATTTCTCAGAGAGAAACCCTGAGACACTAACCAGCCCCCTAATCCCAAAGGTTGTCTAATTTTACCAGGGAAAATTAGATTACATGAATTTCACCCTAAATTATTACTTCCGACTGGAAAACATCCGAAATAAATCTCTTTAAAAAAAACAAACCCTTAGATTCCTCAATCTTGGTAATTCATTTTGAAAAAAATCCCTAAATATAAATATAAACATAGAGATAAGATGCTGGGATCAAATCTGCCAAAATTTTTGTGTCTATATGTATAAAAATCTACACTCTCTTTCACACAGAATTGAATGCTTTATGATTCTTATTGCAAGGAGATTCTCAGCACTTACTTAAAGTAACTCAAAATAATGCAAGAGCCATTGTTTTGCAATGTCACAGAGCAGCTTAGTGTTATCACATAGAGGTATAACAATTCTCTCCATGAAATACGATTAAAAGTGAATCTTGCTTACATGTGCTTCCCTTTCTGCTTTGTGTCTGTTCGCAGTAGTTTTAATGTGTATGTCAATCCAGTAGTATAATGGAGTAATAATCATTTCACAATACTGAGACAGCCACAGGGCTGTTACATAAGGTAGTGAAAACAGGGCTTTATTCACTCACTAAAACTACTTTAAAACAATGTTAAATATTATTATACTATTCCCTTTTTGCCTAAGGGACAAAAAAGATGAGATGTTGCCTTGTAACAATATACAAGTTTGGGGTCAGTGAAGCTTTTTACATGGGCTACCTTGTATGAGTATGTTTTTTCTTGTGCTCACAATACCTTCAATTTTTTTATCTTGTATGACTTTAAATGTGTTTTCCAGTTACATTCAATCTTCAAAGTAAATTTTTAGAGTGCAAGTTTGGATATCTTTTTTTTTTTTTTTTTTAATTTAATCTTACCTTAATGATCCTGTACACAAATTCTTCATTACAGTGACTCTGGTGTCAAATGGAAATCAAGTAAATATGATTTTCAGTGGATTATAATTTTTATTCTCTGCTTTCTGCAATACCTCCATATCTTTCAAAAACTTCTTCGTTTGGGAAGCTTCTCTGTGTGATTTGCACTGTCTTTTGTGCATACAATTGTGTAATTGCTCAGATTCATTAAGGCACGCATACTCAAATAAAGTCAGTCTGGTCTAAGGAATCACAAAATAATGTGAGTGCCCACATCTTGTTGAATGAGAAGTCTGCTGGAAAGATTATGGGGTATTTGAAGCTGCTTTATTATTCTTAGCTGATTGAAGTATTCGTTACAAGACATGTATTTGCTGAATGTAGCCCTTTATTCTGTCTCTATGAACAGATGGAAATTTGTATACATTTATTTCTCAGGGCTGATCTAGTAGTTACTGCAAATATTCAACCCTTGCAATGTTTTATGAACTTTAGCACTATATTCAGTCACAAGTATAATAATTGCAATACACTCTTCATGATTTGATTAGTCTCCAAACTAATGTAATTCTTGCACTCCTAAATTTTCCGGCTAGAGGGATTTAATGCTTAAGCTCACTTCCTGAGCACAACAGGGATGTTCTTTATCCAAGGCAGCATTAGGACTGATCTCAGAATGAGGAGAATGGATATGAGCTTTTGCAAAACTGTAACTCCTTTTCTCTAATGTCTTTTAGTTTGTCCCTCTTAAAAAAAAAAAAAAAAAAAAGTCTGTTTGTTTTTAAAGATCTAAGTTAAATGATTGAGAGGCTATTATACCTGTTATATCTGCTTTCTGGAGTCTTACTAAGGCTGGCATCCAAACCCAAACAAATCTGTCTATCCCTGGCTTCCTTTGCTCACTGTAGGGGATCCATTTATTTATATGCTGAGAGTGAGTGAAGCAACCCAGACTATTTATGGTCCACTGTGTAGTTTAACCCGGCACTTGACTTTAAACACAGACTGTCTGAATCAACCTTGAACATTAGGCAAGTGAAAACAAAAATGAGTTTGGCAAACTGCTTTGTGAAATTCACTCTTCTCTATGCCTGTGCAGATAAATTCACTATTGTGTGAGTCCAGCACGAACCATTCATGACATCACTGATTTGATTTCTCTTTTGTTAGTGTTTTTTTTTGGTTGTATTATCTGTGGCAACAACTATTTGACTTACAACTGCCATCAATAGCGTGTTTTTAAAACCTTGTAAAAATGATCATTACAAGATCTTGCAAATGATCATTACAAGATCATATTGGTAAATTTTCATTGCTCTTTATAGAGCCTTTTTAATGAAGGCTGTGGCAGCTTTATCCACACTGAATATTTTCATTCATTTCAGCAAGTGTATCTTTCCAGTGAATTAATTGTCAGATTTAATATTAGAATTAGGCACTTCTGATACAGAAATTAAAATACAAAATATAAGTTACAGAATCACAGAATCATTATGGTTGGAAAAGACCTCTGAGATCATCAAGTCTAACTGTCCACCCAACAACTACCATGCTCACAACTACACCATGTCTCCAAGCTACAATTTTTTTGAACACTTTCAACAATGATGATTCTACCACCTTCCTGGGTAGCCTGATCCAATGCCTGATAACCTTCTTGGTGAAGAAATTCCTAACAATATTTTATTTGAACCTCCTCTGGCACAACTTGAAGCTGTTGCCTCTAGTCCTATCACTTGTTACTTGGGAGAAGAGATTGAGCCCCACCTTACTACAACCTCCTAACAGGCAGTTGTACACAGTGAGCAGGTCCCCCTTGAGACTCCTAATGAGTCTAAATAATCTCAGTTCCCTCAGCCATTCCTTGTAACACTTGTGCTCTAGACACTTCACCAGCTTCATTGTCCTTCTCTGGACATACTCCAGCATCTCAGTGTCCTTCTTGTAGTAAGGGGCTTAAAACTGAACACAGTATTTGAGGTGTGGCCTCACCAGTGATGAGTACAGGGGGATAATAACCTCCCTAGCCCTGCTGGCCACATTGCAACAGCCAGGATGCTGTTTGGCTTTCATGGCTACCTAGGCACACTGCTGGCTCAGGTTCAGCCAGCTGTTGACCAACACAACCAGGCTCTTTTCTCCTGAGCATCTTTCCAGTCACTCTACTCCAAGCCTGGAGCATTGCATGGGGTTGTTGTGGCCAAATTGCAGGACCTTGTGAAACTTCATCCCATTGACCTTGACCCACTAATGCAGTCTATCCAGATCCCTCTGCAGTGCCTTCCTACCCTCAAGCAGATAAACACTTCTACCCAACTTGGTGTCATCTACAAACTTACTGAGGGTGCATTTGATCCCCCCATCCAGATCATTGACAAAGGTATGAAACAGAATTGTCCCCAGTACTGAGCCCTGGGGAACACCATCAAGTGGATTTAACTACATTCATCACAACCGCTCAGTCTCAGCCATCCAGCCAGGTTTTTTTAATCTAGCAAAGCATATGTCTGTACACACCATGAGCAGCCAGTGGAGAGTATGCCCATGTGCAGCCAATTTCTCCAGGAGAACACTGTGGGACACAGTGTCAAAGTCTTTACTGATATTTAGGTAGACTACATCCACAGCCTCAGGCACAGTCTGAAAATCACTTGGGGTCTTCTGTGGCCCCTGGTGCGATAACTGTGCCAACAGCAGAGGGAGCATTAAACTCANCTGATTATCTGTTTTTCCTGCGTATGCTGTGTGATGACGCTCCAGATGATCTGCTACCTAACCTTGCCCCACACTGAGGTCACACTGACAGGCTTGTAGTTCCCTGGATCACCCCCACAGCCCTTCTTGTATATTGGTGTCACTGGCTAGTATCCAGTCATCTTGGACTTCCCCAGCACCTTAACCAGGACTACTGACATATGATTGAAAATAGCTTAGTAAGATCTTCTGTCAGGTCTCTCAGTATCCTTGGGTGGATCCCATCCACCTGTCTATGCAGAACAAGAGGTCTCTATCTGTTTCTTTCTGTATTGTAGGAACTTCATTCATCACCTCATCTCTGTCATCTACTTCAGGGGGCTGAATACCCTGAGGATAACTGGTCTAACTATTAAAGACTGAAGAAAAGAAGGCATTAAGTACATTAGCCTTTTCCTCATCTTTTGTGGCAATGTTTTCCCCCGCATCAAGTAAGAAAGAGAGAGATTCTCCCTGGTCCTTCTTTTGTCACTAACATATTTGTAAAAACATTTTCTGTTATCTTAACTGCAGTGGCCAGATCAAGTTCTAGCTGGGGTTTTCAAGTTTTGATTTTTCTCCCTGCATAGCCTAACAACATCCTTGTAGTCCTCCTGAGTTGCCTACCCCTTCTTCCAAATTTTATAAATTCTCTTTTTCCCCCTGAGATCTAGCATAAGCTCACTGTTCAGCCAGGCTTGTCTTCTTCCCCACTGGCTTGTCTTTTGGCACATGTGGACAGCTTGTTTTCAAGCCTCTATGATTTCTCTCTTGAAGATTGTCCATCCTTCCTGGAACCCTTTGCCCTTCAGGACTGCCTCCAAGGGACTCCCTCAACCAGACTCTTAAGTAATCCAAAGTCTGGCCTCCTAAGGTCCAAGGTAACCATTCTGCTGATCCCCCTCCTTACTCCTCCAAGAATCGAAAACTCTGTCATTTCATGATCACTATGCCGAAGACAGCCTCTGACCACATCATCTACCAATCCTTCTCTGTTTGTAAAGAGCAGACCTAGCAGGGATCTTGGGATCTGTGTCAGGAAGTTGTCCTCCACACACTCCAGGAACCTCCTGGATTCTTTCCTCTCAGTGCTGTATTATTTTTCCATCAGATATCAGGTAAGTTGAAATCTCCCATGAGAATACAGGTGAGTGATTGTGAGACTTCTCTGAGTTGCTTGTAGAGTGCTTTATCTGCATCTTCATCCTGGTTGGGTGGCCTATAACAGACTCTGACCAGGATATCGACCAGGAGAATCATCCTGGGAAGGCCAATAAAACAAAACAACTACTGTAGTATTTTTAAAATAAATAATACTACTACTAATAAAAAAAGACAGAAAAAAAAAAAGAAGCAAGAAAAAAATCCAAAGATTGTAGCCTTTGGAGAACATTCATCTCTGTCTAGAGACAGATTTTCATCATCACAACAGTGTCTAAGGAAATCAAGCAATGCCACGGCTATATTGTACTAAATGGTACACAAGGAGAGAGATTCTAGAAAACCTGTCAGTCTAAGAGACACCTGGCTAATAAAAAAGGGTGTATTTTCTTATCTGATTCTAAAAAAGCACAATGAGATTAAATGGATAGAAGCTATCTAATGAAAGACAGTAAAAAATAATGCTAATTTGTTGTAACATACAGCATCTTTATTAGTCTAATGCCTTGACTATAAGCCATCCTTCCAAACTAGCTTCAGTAGTAAAATTTCTATTATAGTTAATAAAGTTATGAATCACAGCTCATTCCTTCTGAGTTAAATGCTAAAGAAAGATGACCACCTGTAAAATATATATAAGGTTGCTGTAACCCCATTTGTACAGTTGTCATTTCAGACTCTGAGGCTATAAAGGTATTTTAGCAAAAAGTGTTAGCCATTGACAGTGGGGTTTTTTCCACAACTTTTACACCTAGAAAGTGAAAACATATGTTCTTGAAAGTTTTCTTGGAAGCCTGAAACTCCTCACTGTATTCAGATACTGACAGATTGTTTCAGGGTATCTGTCTTTCTGAAACCAGCCAGTCCATGCAAGAAATGAACAGGGAAGCTACTGTTCTGAGGGATTCAGTGAATATTTTTTACTACTGTATAACTCCATTTATCTTTGAGGTGTTGTCAAAAACGTTTAATTAACTACTAACATTCTAAGCTATGGAGCTTCTTGGCATTTTGGGTGTAAGCTGGGTCTCATGTAGGCAGGTAAAAAGGAATAAACTACAGGATATTTTTCTTGTAGAACTTCAATAATTGAACCTTACAACTCTTGTTTCTCTGTTTCCAAAGGGAAGTGCTTCATTAATTCTGAAATGCTATGTAAAATTTTCCTTATTTGGAAGCAATTAGTCCTGTACAGAGTAATTAAACTAATAAAGAAAATTCTGACTTTTTGTTTTCAGTGATTATATCTCTGTCATGTTTTGGACTTCTGATGTATTGTTATGCATTATTAATATATATTAATACTAATTTCTAAAATCCTATCTGATATAGATTTTATAACGCTAAAAGAAAAGGAACTATAGAAATAGACCATGTTAACCACAACAAAAAACCAAACCCATAGAGAAAGCAATCCAGGAATATAAACACCAGACAAATTAAAACATGAAGGATTAAGGCATATAATATATTTTTTAAACACACTGACCGCAAGATTTGATTAAAGAGTCTATAGCACTGCAGGTCATCTCAGTCCAAAACAGTATTTTTATAAAACATGTTAAGAATTTTTAAAGCTAAGTGTTTAGGGCCCTGTCTTTTTCTCAGTCTTGAACAGAGAGTTTCCAATTAGTTATGAAGAGACCATATGCTATATTTGTTTGTGAAAATTTTTTAATTGTAGAATTAAACCCAAAATATTTATGGCTGTGGAACAAATACAGTGTTGGGAAAATGCAGTGTGCTTTGCTCATATCTTTGTTGTTTCATCATTAATAATCTTGAAAGTGTCTTGCCTTTTTGTTTTCCTGCAAAAGACCTCTCTAATATATGTTAGTATATTTTCTGGCCCATTTAGTACCTGATCTGGCTGCTGAAACTGCTATAGGCATGAGCATTGTAATGTGGACAACTTCACAGCAGGAACTGGAATTCCAAATAATTTCATGTTTGCTAATGATGAGGTCAATGGATAGTGTTAATGTTCTGCAAAAATGCCCTATAGACCATTAGCACTTCCTGAAGCCAACCATCCTTATAGATAGAGCTTTTGAAATAAAATGAAGATTTTTAATCTTTTGAACAGAAAGGAGGAATAAATATCTTTCATATAGGCATGTAATTTCCACTCTTCACTTAGTCACCTAATCAACAAGATTTATTGGTATGGAAATCATTTTCATTGTATTAGTGATCTCATATATGTAATTCTTAAGCATATGAATGTTATTTGCAAAACAAAGAGCATTCACAGAAGTTAGAAGATACTTCAGAGTTTGGTACTCAAAGAATAGAGTGTAAATTTTATGTGCTCTTCTGAATAAAGCTAGCCGTAAATAGACTCTCAAGTCTGTCATGTTTATTTAGATCACACAGTAATTATAACACCACTTTTGTACGTGAGGATGTACTTTGTCAAAATATTGCAGACTTCCATTTACTTCTTATTCCTATAAAATCTATCTCCTTCCAACCCTGATACCATGGCTGTCTATAATTCTAAGTGGGTCAAGAATGATACAGGAGTGGTTAAAAGAAGACAGGAATTGAATGTAAAGTGAGCGCACTGTAAGAAAGGACAAAACTAGAGGAAACTGTTATGTCAGAAGTGTCCTACACATTACATAAGACAGACTGACATTGAAACATTGCTATACTTCAAAAAGTTCCTAATGTTACCCTGCCATCACTTCCTCAGCAGAAGGTCTCTTTTTTCTTCAACAAATGAAAAACATTTGAGCTACAAAAATGTAATGTATGGACTTACTTAGTGTAATAATTCATTCTGTTAGTATTTGATTTCAATTATCACTACTGTTATGTTTCTACACTTTCTGTGACAAAAGCAGGCTTTCTCACAAAAACAAGTATTGTTAACCATAGAGACCTAAAGGCTAAATTAGACACCTATACTCCATCTCATTAAAAGTATACAAGTATGAAAAAATACTTGTATGGCAAAGTATTTATTCAATTTTCAAATTCAAATTTATTCAAATGTTTCTTGTTTAACTTAATTGTTTTGTAGTAATAAAAATAAACATGTTATCTGTTTACTCACTAGGCATTCCTGTGGCTTAGACCAGGGACTGGTTTTTAGTAAGCATAGGGAAAGTCTTTGAATAGATAGTATGATTTCAAAGTGGCCTTTGAATGGCTTCTTTGTGCCATAAGAAGAAAATCATGCCAGGCTTCATTAATACTGCTTTCATTTTTTTTTTCATGTCCTTTTATAAGGTTGGTTCCAAGTGCAGAGATTAATGGTCATTCTGGAGTCATTTGCCTCTCTTAACCAAGGATCAGTCTTAACCTTTCAGCAACAGAGAGATAAGGGCAAACTGGGTCAAATTCCACCTCTGAGTTAAACACATGTGAGCTGATAGGTTGACCTTTTTGTTTACTGGCTATGAATGAAAGGAATCTGTGGTTATCATCTGTGCAGCAGCACACAAAGCATGAACTCTCAAGGAATCAATGTTCATCCTTTACATAATTATGAAATTACCATTTCCATACAGTTTTCCTCTGGGGGATACATTTTGTTCTCAGTAACTAAGCTTGTTTGTTCTATAGATTGGAAATGAGATTGTTGTTACTTTTTTATGACACTTTTATCTAGCCATGTTGTTAACACTAACAGCATTTTTAAAGGCATAAGGAGTATCTTTGCATCTTTCTCTAATAAAGCCCAGGAGAAACTGCGTTTCTAAATTGATAATTTTTCTGTCTCTACTTTAAATACATTTGATTCTAATTCACCATTGGGAGTGCAAATAGTGGGTATGAGGTGGATAAGTAAGTAATTTTAACACTGTGTATGTTGCCAAAATGATTTCTAAGGAAAGAAGAGCTTTAAAATAAAATGATCTCCACGTTTGCTTTCATGTTTGAGAGACTGCATACTTTGCAGCAGCAGCTCTCAAAGGCTTACAAACATTGCATCTTGAACACTGCATCAGAGACATAGTCTGTAGGCCATCATAGGAAACATTTTCTCATGCATTAAAACTATCCTCCTATGCATGCAAGCTGAAATACTACCCAAAAGAATTACGATTATTACCATTCAAAGCAGTCAAACTTTTAGCAGGCATGTAAGAGCATTACCACATCATAGCCTACACACAGGATCAGGAGCTTTACTTTTCCAGAGACTCCAGAAGAACGCAGCAAAAAGTCATGACTGGAGCTACAGAAAACCTGTTTATTAAGAAAGATGTTGTACTGTATGTATCAAAATTAGGTTGTCTGAACATTAACACAGGTTTTGATAATTCTTACTAATATGTCTTCCATGATGCTTGGAGAACAATATAATTCCTTTATTAAAAATAGCTTATTTATTAAATTAAATATTTGGGATAACTGAAAGAAATTTTTGTTGTTAAAAGTCTCATCCATCCAAGAAAACAACACTGATTTTTTCATGTAATATGTCTATTTGTTCTTCTACATCTCATGTCACTTTTACTTAAAAGCTTTTAATGAACTCAGTTTGTTTTCCTGTTTTTCTGTTCATCTTTCATTTTCCTCTTCCCCGGATGGCTACAATAAGCAACTTTCTGTTGTTTCATCTGTCAAAAATGCTTCTTGTCAGTAAGCAACTCCCTTTTAATATCAATTTATAACTCATTTGTGCTTCATGCTAGTGATTTTCTGTAGCTCCAGTCCCATCTCTAGCACACAGGAAAAAAAACAATTCTTCTCATGAATTACATTTATCTTGTTACAAAGATAATAAATCTTTGTTGTTGTTGTATGTTGCTGACAAAATCTGTAAAATGCATGAGACAATCTTAGTTTCATGGTATGTGAAAGTCATGGGGAGACAAATCAACTAGAATTTGCATTTTCACCAGCTCACAGTTTATTTCCTGTAATGCTGGTCGTATGCTTACTCTCACAATTTGTCTTCTGAAGTCCAGATGAAAATAATAGGGCAAGGCCTAAACAAAACTGTGCTTCCTTTGCCATAACCTGTATTTATCTCAGTTAAAATAGTGATAAAGTTGAAGCTGTCAATTCCCAATCCTTTAGCTGACTTTGCTATTTTTCTTGTGTCTATATTTGTCCTTCTGACTCAAACCCAGTTAATGATAGTGGGGCTGTGTGTGTGCACCAGCAATCCCTCTTGAGATGAGCTTGCCATCTCCATTTTTTAAATGTGTCAATACTGTACTGGCCTTGCTAAGAGGGTTACTGCTGCTGAAGCAGTGAAGCTGCCTCTTTAAGTGAAATGCACACTAATTTAATTAAGTATCAGTGGTGCCATGTTATTGCTTTGCTTTTTGATCTTTAAGCTGCAAATTACATTTCCATCCCATCAACTCATTTGCTTTTTGAAATGCAGTTAGTTCACCAACTGCGTTATACAAATAATATGAACACTCTTTACAAAGAATCCTACAATTTATCACTGTTATACACTTCATTAAACAGAAAAATGAAACAAATTATATTTGAGACAGAGTATGGTTTTAGTGCTGAAAATTTTATATAGTCATTTAAAATGTTCTCATACACATCTGCCAAAGATGTTAAGTAGCTAATTATAATTTTCCCCCTACAATATATGATAATGTGGTGATAAAATGTGTCTTTAGAAGCATTTGTAGGAAGTGGTCCACAATAAACACAGAAGTTGAAAGGTCTGAATTTACCAGATGATGTTTCTTTCTTCTTTCTTGATGTTACAAGAGAAGCACGAGGATGTGATGTTGTTTTTACTTTCTCTTTATTTTTTTTTATTTTTTTTTACTTTTTGTCAAGGTCATAAAGCTTGCACTTAAAATTGTCAGTCATTTTCTGACACCTGGCTGAATTTGAGGACTTGTCAGATTTTGTGTCACAGAGGTTTTAAGTGACACCTATCTCTTTCTCTCTTTTACCCTGTGTAGACAATATTTACATATAATTAAAGGCTTCTGGAGAAATTTTGCATCTAACTACATTTTCCAGACTAGTAGCTTCTGAAGCTTCTGAGTTTTAATATGTTTGCAGCCAGTTCTGCCTAAATAATTGACTAAATAGAAGTAGTTGGATAAGAAATGAAGTGACAGAGTTTCAAAATTACACTTCAGAAGATGGTATTATTTTCCTGATATTACCATTAAAAATACCTTTACATATATTGTCTTTGTTGTGTATGCCAGCCTACCACATTGTACTGTACTGAATATGCCATTTGGGTTCATGGCATATGAGAAGTATACTTGCACCACGATGAAGACCTTGGGTCCATCTCTTCAAAGTCTTTCCTGTCAGCACTGAGGGCTCCTGCCAGGTCCTTCCAGAGGTGTTTCTTCTCCAGGCTCTCCTCACAAGGCACAGTTCCCGATCTTGTCCATTCTAGTGGCCCTTCAACAGACTCCCTTCAATTCATTGATATTCTTCTGTTATTGAACAGCCCCAAAGAGAACAAAGGAGACTAAGAACAAAGATTCTTAGTCAGGTGAAGACAAAGGCTGATGATAACTCTGCTCATTTTCTGAGCAAACTTTCTTTTGGGAGCACGTAAAAACCTTGACAAGATTTTTTGTGTGTGTGCTATCATTGAAATAACATAGATTCAGAAAAGATGTGGCTTTACATCTTACAGTCTAGCAAAAGTTGTAACCGTATAGAAAAATACTTCCTTCAGCTTGCCTTATTGTTAAAGTACATTTGCTCATAAGTCAGATTCATAACCCAGGTTCAACATGAATGAAATGTGATGAAAGAAGAAGGATCTCAACTAGGGCTCTGACACACTGATGAGAACGGTAGTTCTCAAACAAGTAGCTGCCAAGGCTAAGAATCATCTTTCTGTTCTTTCCATTATACCTCACACCAGGGAAATGTCTGCATCTCTTGAACAATGTTCCTAGCTTTCTTAGAAATTCTAGATGCTCTCTGCAAAGAGATTTTGACTATCTGCCAGGGTATTTGCTGTAACTGGCAAATGGTAATAACAAGTAGTTACTTACATGTACATTTTCTACTGAATCATTATGTATTGGAAGTGAAATTTTCAATGATTCTGAAACAAAGATTTGTGACCTTGTTGTGATATTAAAGCATTAGATATTTCATAAGGAAAACATAGATTTAAGGACATGGAAGTAAAACAAGTGATTTTAACAGCCTATCCCAAAAAGCACAGGTGCAAGACAACAAAAGAAGACTTAAACTTGTAAGCTCAGGCTGACAGCAGAGATGACTTATATCTCAAATAGACAGGTACTGGTCATGAAGGGAATAAAGTCCTGGGAGCTGGGTTAAACAAGCCTTAAGAGTAACAAAGAACAAATAGATATCAAACAACTGAAAAACCTACCAGGTACAGATCAGTTGCCATAAATCAGGGACAAAAAGGAAGATACCAATTCAATAGAGATAGAGAAAAAAACTGTTGTAAGGGTTATGATTGTCATACTTTGCAACATTCTTGAAATAAAATGAAAGAAGAAATAATTAGGAAACTAAATAAAATGAAAGGACATAGAAAATAAGATTTTTGAATTATTCAACCACAACAAATGAAATCATCCATTTTCAGGGAAATTCTACTGGTTTGAGGTTATTTATTTCAAATCAAAATAAAATATCCAAATTCAGAATGCTCCATGAAATTAGATTCTCTGAAAGATTTATAAGGATGCCAAAACAGTCTGGTTTAATTTGACTTTAGTAGTACAATATGTTGTCATTACTGACTTACTTATGCAAAAACTAATAACAAATAATTGGAAAAATAAAGTCAGCATGTTAAAACTTGATGTTTTAATTGTACAAAGTTACTATCTTCAGGCTTTTTTTTCTGAAGGAATTGCAAATGTATAACAAACATTTAATTTGTTTGATTCAATGTTTTATTCAATGTTTGATTCAATCCTTTCTCATAGATGAATCTTTCAGCAGGTGTGTAGATTTTCCAATGCAAAAGTGGGGTTGAATGCACCTTGTTTGCAAAGTATTTACATGTGGTAAATAAGTTTGCCATGATATATCAACAAGTATTTAATCTATTGAAACAAAAAAAAGTTTATAAATGCAGCTTCTCCTGAAGCCCTAATGAAAAAAAAAAAGTATAAAAGATAAGAAATTCTCCAAGAAAAGATAAATTTTAAATGACTTTGTATCTGCAATTACTTTTTCACTTTTCATAGCTTTCTTATTGAAGTTGATGTCACTCACTTGCTGGATGATTCTGAATATGGCTTACACCTATTTCTAATCTTACTGCAAAGAAAATTCAGTTACTAAAGGTGTCTAGCACATAGAATTCCCTTAAAAATTAAAGGCTATAATTTGGTGATCAACAGTAAGAAAGAGAAACCTATTTAGTGTTTTTCCTGTGTCTGAAGAGCTCAGTTGACACCTAGCTGCACTATTATGGGAAGGTTTTTATCAAGGTTGGGTATCACAGTTATATTTTTGTCATAGCTATAACTCAATTATTAGATCTGCCCAAATCCAACATCACAATAAATGATCCCAGGATTTCAGTCAAAAATCATCGTGCGTTGCCACCTTATGCATATTGGTGTACCTTTACAACATTCTCCTCCAGGTATTTTTAATTCAAGCAGATTTTCACTGTATTTCACAAACACCTGTTCAATGGACAAGAAAAAAACAAGTAATGTAGTTAGTCGTCTATCACCATGTTTACTCAGATATTTTGGTGTAAATGGCCTAAAAAATAATTACTCTGGGATAGGCTTTTCAGACTGCTGTGTTCCATTAATGCTCGGCTAGCCTTGGCATAGAGAGAATGACAATGGCCAAGCAGCAAAAGAAATATGTCAAAGACATATGCGATCACATACAAAATGTTGTAGGTATTCTGGCTTTTGCACTTAAGTCACAGAAATTAGAAATATAATTGAAAGTAGTTTCCCAAATTAAATCAGTGTTGTTGGACATCAGGGGAAAGAGGTGGCTTAAAGCCAATTTTGTGATCAATATCTGCTCCCCCTGTTCCAATTATGCCAGTTATTCTAGAAAAATATATCAAGACACAATTTCAGGTTTTACATATGGCCCACAAATTGCCTGCAACTGTATAATGCAGATAATTTTCTCTGTCCAGCATAAGTGAAGTAGTTGGACTGAAGACAGAGTATGGCACTAACAGTCAGGTGACCTGCAAAGTAAAGAAAAGCTTAATTTATGCTAGAGATACTTAAAGCTTTTCAATATGATCAGTAAGAGATAAAAATAACAGAAGGTACAGAAGGTGTTTTAGGGACCTGGATGAAGTCATTAAAGATAGATTCATTGACTATAAAATATCACTAAACAAACTATTTAACTTGCTTTCTGTAAGGATAGAAAGATCTCAGTAGAATTCCTCATCAGATTTTGTGCCCTTATTTTAAGCATAAAAGGTGTGTGGTCACTTTAGTGGTTTTATTTTTAATATACTTTATTTATTGTTCATGGGTTGACTTGACTATGCATTTGAATTATAGTTTGTTTCAGCAATAGATGAGAGTGTAAAATATAAAAGTTTGCAAGCTTAGCAATTCCTGTACTGGATCTTATCTTGAGGAAGCTCAACCTCCAAGATAAAACTCTGCACACATAAAAAAGAAAATTACGGTGTGGCTTCCTGAAATATGTTTCATAGTAACAGGCAAGTATGGGAAGGGAAAAAGGTGAAGCGCAGAAGATGGAAGTAAATATTTTTTTTCTCTATTTTTTATCTTAAATAATACTAAACTTAAGCAAAGCCTAACTAATTATTACTTGTGATATCAGCTCAAAGCTAGTTTCCCATTGAAATAAAATTACAAAGATGTGTCCATATTTTCTTGACTCAGGGTCCAGAAAAAACTCAATTATGGTTGAACTCAATGACTTGAACAGCCTTCTCCAACCTAAATAACTCTAAGATTCAAGAGGCAAATGGCTAACAATAAGAGAAAAGCTTTTTTGAGCAAGGAGAGTGGGAAAGTTCAGGGTTGAATGAGAATATGGGAGAGGATTCTTTGGGCATACACAGAACTTCGGGGCATACACAGAAGGGATTGTGGGAAAAGATTTAGAAATTGAGCAACAGTGGGAAAGTGATGCTCCTTCCTCACAAAATTCTCTCTCCCTGAAGGATTACTGAGACAGAGAATACCAGAGTAGAAGCCAAATGGAGCAAAATTCCTGTGATTGCATGGAAGCCATTACTTCAGTTTTATAGTTCAAGGCCTTTTTTCGGAAATCAAATAGAGATAAAATTGAGTAAGAAAGAATTCTGTTTAATGTAAAGTGGGGGAATTTCTAAGAGTGGATACACTCCACATACATATAGTGCAGCAATTCTATTTAGTAAAGGGGAATGCATATAACACATGGATTTTGTTATTAGAAAATTCAATTACTTTGAGAAAAAAATAACTGTTAAAAATTAGAAAAAGCTTTAGAAGTACCTTATGTTTTACACTCTGTTACCTTCAGTTCTATGAACTCAGTGGTTGGTGTAAAAAGCACTCTGTCATTAGTTTTTGATATGCCCCAAAAGAATGTCATATTTCTGTTACAAAATATACAGCAATAATTTCTAAATTCACAGTATACTTCAGTGACAACAGCTTACTACTTGGTAGAATAAGAAACAAAATAAATCAGTAGCAGTAAAAAAGTATATGTATATTCTAAATACAGTACCCTTGCTTCTGATGTGGATATCACTGTAGCCATATGGAAAAGCACTGAAGCACAGAGACCAGGTTGCAGATCCGAGCAGAACAACATAAGCATGTTAACATCCGAAGATGCAAAGGGACATGACTGCTTTGCAGAGAAAACCTTTGTTTCTTCCTTCAGCCAGGCTCTCGTGGATGAGTTGGCTTTTGTCTCTAAATCACCCAGCCATTAAGGCCTTAACAGCTCCCCTTCCTTATAAGGTGGGTGAGGCTGGTTTGTTTTTGTTTGGGTCAGGTAAACACAACACCCGTGTTGGGTTACCTTTCCCACCTCTTATGCTATATATGTTGTGACTACTGCTAATAAATTTGTCTTTGCTGTTACCCCCTGAGATGCACAGTCCGTTATCATTAATCTGACCTCCGACATCACAGAAAAATATTTTACATTCTTAAATGATGTAAAAGGGTATGGATTTTTCAAATAAATTAAATGACAGTGGTCTACGCAGTTGTGGGTCTGTTCCACCAGTTCTAGCCACTTATTCAACAACAAATATCAGTCATCTGATTTTTCATTATTTGGGTATTTTTGATACATGAACTATAAACAGAATTTGCTTAGTTATCAATCTGATATGGCAAATGGTTGACATCATCAACAAATGCAATGAAACACTTCTGTAGCAAGATAAATATTTAATAATTAATAGCTTAAATAAAATCAATGCTCAAATAAAACTTGTCTAATGCAACTTAGAAAAAAGTGTTCAATATTTCATTTTTCTTGGAAAAATAGTGATTTATCAGTATCTCAGATACTGTATAAGAAATTGACAATAATTATGATAGATCTTAGGAACAGACATAACAATAATGTGTTAAAGCCTCTTCATACCATTACAAGGATAAAGAGGAACAGATATATGAGTCAAGAATCATAGGAGCAGTTCTTGTGTGATCTCTTAATAAACATATGCAAATAGGTCAACATGTAGAAAATTACTGTTCATTTGCCTGTCACCACCACAAATAACAACATTTTCACAAGACATATTCAGCTCCATACATGTTGAAGAAGGGACCTTAACATGACTGTTTTGTTGCTCTAAGACTCTTAATGAAGATCCCTGAGTTCCTCTTCTTTAACTCCATCACTAGGAGCTCTCCTGCTTTAGGTGACTGCTGCATTTGCAAGACAACTTTTTCTTTTAATGGAGGACCAAGGGATGGGAGAGGGGACTCCTATTAAAGGGATGAGGCAAAGTGGACTAGTAACATTACACGGAGCAGGGAACAGGGGTCTGGAGGTCTCGGGAAGGCTTATGTTTCCTGAATGTGGTGAACAGGATGGAAGTTTAGGGAAACAGTTAGCAGACAAGCTGTATGAACACTGCTAGGAAGACAAACACTGAAAATTCCCATTTAGACCTTTTCCTAGTAAAAGGCAATCATTAGGGAAATCTTACAGTCACACTGTCCCTGAACAATGTAGGAGATGACTGGCAATTTTTTTTTTCTGATTAATTAGTAAAAATAAGAGTGAGTAGAGAGTCTAAATTAATCATATATAGTAAAGCAAGACCTGAAGTGGCTCAAGAAAAAAGGAAGGATAATTATAGCCTGTTATAAATTAAGACTGTGTCAATAAACAAATATTTTCTCCTCTCCTCATAAAATACTAATAGTTTTGTTTTACATGAGAATCTGTAGTTTTGATACCCACTTCACTAGCTAGTGTATGTTAGGGCAACTGAAAAATGAAGGGGTTTTGAATGCACATATGTGCATCAGTCTGCAAGGAACAGGTTTCAGTATAAAATAAAGATGACTTGGAAGGAACAATGATTTAGAAATTAGCTTATAAAAAAGTTAACAAAGGAGAAGAAGAACTATATTAGATGGGTTGCTATAAAACACAAACAGTATAATAATGAGACTCTATGAGCTCTGGATGCTGACAGCTTCAAAGTGTTGAATTCCCTCTTCGAATCTAACCCTATCACAGTCTATGACATCTTATGAAACTTCAGGCAGACGTTTAACATTGCTTTCTTCTACAAAAAAAAGTTCCTGTTATAACATAAATACTACTTTCAAAATACCTGATTGAATTTGAAAACAATCAAACAAAAATCAGATAAAAAAAAGACTGGTTGTTTGTTGTTGTTTCTGCTGTTCTAGTATTAAGATTTAAGAGTAACCTGTGACAGCCACCTGGTAATATTGTATTTCCACTTGTTCTCTGCACTGTGAATCCATCTATTAAAGTCAGTTGACAGAACCTTAAACTAATCATTACGTTTCACAATAAAAATCTTGATTTATCATTTGGTAAGAATTTTGATTTTATGAATAAAATCGACAGTTTTTTTTGCTTTCCATCTTCTATATACTAACATCAGTTTAGCGTATATTCTCCTTTTCATCTACTATCACAAAGAAATGGAGTAGAAATGCTAACGGGAAGATCAAAGTCCTATAAAGATTCTTATATCTGCACCATCACACCATGAATAAGCTTGAGTCACAACATAAAAGGTCATATTCAGAAATACTGGACTGGGACTTCGTGCATATGTCATGTTATTTTTGGATTGTTTTTTTCAGAACTGACTTTTCCCTTTCTGAAATTCTCTTTCAGCCCACAATAACATATGAACAACAAAATTAAAAACTGATTTTCATAAAGCATTATCATTATAATTATTTTTAGTTTAATAAATAAGGATTGAGTTTCATATTTTAAAATATGAAAGAAGATATATGAACCTTTCTGATTAATCTGATTTTAATGTGTGCTCGAATGAAGTACAGAATATCCTATGAGAGCCTCATTAATCTTAATAGATTACTGGTTATGCAGGTGTCAATCATTAGATGGACCTATCTGACCTATTTCACTATTTGTCATTGGCATTTAGAAGATGAACCTCTATTCCGTTAATGTACATGGCTAAAACTTCTGAAACTGAAGTTCTGCAGTATCATATCCTCTGTTAACTGACATAAAGACTAAGGACTACAATTTACAGAAATGTGTATTGGGTCTAGCTAAGATGGAGTTAATTTTTCCTGCAGCAGCCTTCACAATGATGTGCTTTGTGTTGGTAGCTAGAAAGGTGTTAGTTACACACAAGTATTTTGGCTACTGCTGAGCAGTGTTTACATCATCAGCGTTGTCTCTCCAACATTCCCCACAAACACGGTAGGCTCAGGAAGGGCAAAATATTGGGAGGTGACATAGTCAGGCCAGCTGACCTAAACTGACCAAAAGGATATCAAATACCATATGATGTGTGCTTAATTGTAGAAGTTAAGAGGAGGAGGAGAAGCGGTGTTCATTATTATGATGTTTGCCTTCTGGAGCAACCACTGTGTGTACTGAAGCCGTGATTCCCAGGAAGTAGCTGGACATCACCTACTGATGAAAGTAGAGAATAAATCTTTATTTTTCCTTTGCTCCCATGCTCAGCCTTTGCTTTTGCTTTAATAGACCATCTTTATTTTGACTCACAAGGTTTTCTTCCATCTTATTTCCTCCCCCTCTGTCTGGCTGAGGAGGGAAGTGATAGAGTGGCTTGGTAGGCACCTAGCATCCAGCTAAGGTTAATCCACCACAAGCTGTAAGCCAAGATTTTCAAAACATTGCCTGTAGTCAGCTTGAAAATTGATTCTAGAGAAAGCTCACAATGTTCCCAGGTTTGTAAAAGTTGAGCTACTGATTTCAGTGTATGACATTTTAAGGGAAGCGTAAGAAATTCAGTTTCAAAAACTTGTCTTATTTCCTTTCAGTAACAATTTCAGTCATCCATCAACTTGACAGAAAGACTAACTCAAAGTCTGTCACAAGACAAACAGATATGAATTTTTTTCATTAATTTCTATTTTCTTCATCCGTTTTTTGTCTAAATGATGGTCTTTAAGTGCTGTCCTCCCTTATCAGCTCAGGAAACTGAGATCAAGCGTACTTCCTATCCCTGCAAATGAGATATGGTGGCTTGCTGGCTGCTTTCTTCAGCTTATTAGAGCAAAATGCCAAGCTTAGTCCCATCACATGTAAAGCTACAGGAAGATATCAAGGACACATAGTTTCACTCCCTCAGAATTAGAGGATTCAATGAAGCTAGGCAGTGAAGAATGTATATCCCTTGCTAGGCTGAATAGGCTGTTGTGTCCTGTCTTTCTCTGCAAGGATAATGCTCGGAGAAAATATTTTACGACGGCTGAAGACTGCGAATAGAGCCATGAATAGACCATCTCTGTCTCTCAAACCAGGAATTTTTCTACTCCTTCATTAGTTGCCTTTACAAACAGTGGTCCATTTTTTCTATTTTGTATCTAATTACTGTCCTGCTTCATTGGTCTGCAATCTTAGATGAAACCTCAAGTTTAGTATTTACATGAGATTTGTTTAGAGAGCCAATTAATTGTATATTTTTATATTCAGGAGATAGCAGTTCCTTTAAAATTCCAATTTAAGTGAGTAAAATACTGTCTTCTGTTAAGATCCTTTCGCAAGCCCAGTTTCAGAGGTTGTTGCAGCTGTACTTCTCTGTTCTTACTATGTGATGTGAGAAACTGTGGATCTGGACAATGTTTTGAGAGTAAATAGCACCAAAATAGTGTCACATTTATATGAAACAATTCACAGCAGCCATTGCCATGCACATGAATCTATAATGGATGTAGGAGAGTGAATTGTACTTCAGAAAGCTTTGCTGAGAAAACCTCTGAAATACAGAAAATAATGGAGCTCTGAAGAACAGAAACAGGAAGATTTGTTGACATAGGTTATTGATACCTTAGGTAAAACTCCCACAGACATATTATTTTATAGGCTATTTTGGCAGAACTCAACAGATATGGTAAGTGAAAGCAAAGAATCATGCCTTCATTACATGCTGCCAAAGAGCAAATAATCCAAATATATTTCTGAGAATAATCCAGCAACTACATCTAAACTCAATGTTGACTCCACAGCAGGCATCAGCAAATTGTATAGCTCTTTGCCAAATTAATCAAAAGTCATATATTTCCCATTTTTAGAATATATCTCTCAATATCCATTATGCTGTTCTTGAGCACAGAAGCATTCATTTACCTGATAAAGGAAGTTTGGTATGGTGGTTTTTTTTTGCAGTGATGCTCCCCTTAAAATTTTTACAATTAATTTCCAGTGTTAGATTTAACATTCAAAATGTTCTGCCAAATTAATCATGATACAAAGGTTGCAGAAGTTCTAAGAGTAAATGCTGCACTGTTTTCTGGCTGATACTTGTTCCACTGGGAGAAGGTGCAGTAACAACACTCATATATGCAAACAGTACTATAAGAAAAAAAGTTGATCTTTATGATAAGGAAGATGAGAAATGATAAACTTAAGTTGTATCAAATTTCAACTAGGTCAGAAATTAGAAAAAATGCTTTAGAAAAACATTCTATGGATTTTGTGTGATCCTAGTTACATTGAAACATGTTGTTTAGAGAAGTTGTTATATGTTCATCACTGACTGCTTTGCAAAATCCTAGAAACTATCTCTCAGGAATGAGATTTATTCCTTTAAGTCATGGACTAGGAAGGGAACAAACTTCCTTTCTTACAATTCTCTGTGATTTTCCACCTAAAAAAACTACTTCGTTAAATATGCATTCAAATATTAGTCAAAAAAAGTGTTTTTAAGTAATCAGAGTAGGCTTCAGGAATTGAATAAATTAGGAGAAAATGTAATTAAAAGTGTTCAGAGACTTCTGATTCCAAGATTAAAAAAGCTCCATAAGAAATCAAAACACTTGGATCACTGCTTTATTTTAATCTTTCAGAGGATTCTGGAACTATATAGTGAGTTACTTAACTGATCTTTTCCAGAGTTTAATTTGTACATGATAGACTACAAGATGGAAAAGTATAAAATTATTATCACTAGGCTTTAGTCACAATTCAGTATTCAGAAGTCTCATGTGAAATTTGCAAATCATCTCAGGTCCATTTTAGAGTGTTTGAAGCTATATCCCTATGCATCATTAACCATTAATTGAATATTGGGTTGCTCACTTAATGGGACTACTATTTATAACTCATTTAGAAGTTAGAAAAGTTTAGAGGTGAAATTTTTGTCCTATGGTCATCAATAGTAATGGATCATTGGCACCATCACTGCTGGAAGGTCACTTAGAAGCTTCTACGAAACTATTAATAGCAGTGTTCATTTTTTAAATGATGGATATTTTTATAGTAAATTAATTATCTAATGCTTTCAAGAATCCCAGGCATATCTATTTTTGGACATATTGACTGAAGTTTACTTACCTATGTGTTTTAAGTCTTTTCAAAATAATCTCTTTCTTAACTACATTGATAAAATTTTGTTACAGTATGTATTAAAATTATCTTAATTCAGCTTAACAGATGTTTTAAATCATCAATGATTACATCACTGCATTATTATATGGAAGAAATAGATTGATATTCAAAGCAATTATTTCTATTTATTCTTTTTAATCTCTAATAGCAATTATGAAAAACATTATGGATGGATTTCCTCACACACACAGCTTTTTAAGGGAGTATATTCCTTAAGAAGAAGAATCATAGAATCATTTAGGTTGGAAAAGATCTTTAAGATCATTGAATCCAACAAGCAATAAAAAAATGGAGAACCAGTTCATTTAATCTGTGCATCTGCACTGTATTTTCTGTCATGCCTATAAAATTAATTAATATTAGGAATACTCTTTCTCCAGTAAGTTGTAGTAAATAAAATGTTAAAATAGTCCACAGTCATCAAACAAATTATTTAATCTGTTAATATAATAAAAATTATTATACATATATATACATGCAGTTTAAATCAATATATACAAATGTATGACTAGGGGTGGGGAGCAGAAAATACAAAGTCAGACTCTTCTCTGAGGTGTCCAATAAAAGGGCAAGAAGTAATGGACATGGACTGAACTATGGGAAATTCTATTTAAACTGCTTTTTGCTGTGTAGCTAGTCAAACATTGGAACAGGTTGTGCTGTCCAGAGAAGTTGTGGTGTTTGCATCCTTGGAAAACATCAAAACCTGATGTATTCAGCCCTGAGCAACGTGAGCTGACCTTACTTGAGGAGGGCTTTGGACATCTCCTTATGTGTCTTGAACCTCAATTATTTTGTGATTCTGTGAAATCCATGGAAATAAATCTCGAAGGCAAGTTTTATCAGCTTTCCAAAATATTTGGATTAAGAGAATTTTCACTTAAGCTAAAACTTAATATTTTACTCTTGTGCTCTGGGAAAGTTAGGTTTATTATATTACTCTTTTAAATTGCTTTTATTAGTGTAAGCACTCAAATTTTGTTTTCTGAATTTAAAGAGTAAGAAAACTTATGATAGTAAAAAAAATAGATCTATGAAAAACTTGGAGCAGAAATAAGTGGTAGAAGTCATAAAGTCACATTTTGAACGGTAGCATTGTGGTTGAATAACATGACCTTTCACATTCAAAACCATGATTTCTGTTTAATCTGTAGTCCTCTAGGAAATTACTTTGGGCAGTTGTCCATACTAGGGAACTGCTTCATAATCTTAAAAGATATTAACTGCAAAACATCTTTTGCTATTGAGACAGGTTTTTACATAGAATTCAGTGCACTGAAATCTTCTTTATAGACTAGGAATAGCAATTATACTATTATTGGCAAAATGTTCAGAGGGCAATAGATATTAGAGACATTGGACCTAACTGATAGCTGGCTAAGTTTATGTAATTAAATCAGTCCTTGAGAAGTCACTAAGTAGGTCACAAGGCAGTAGACGATGAAGCACAAGTTTTTCAGCTAATTCAGGGCCTTCTGACCCACTGATACAGGATCTTCTGCTCCACATTGCTCTCCCTGGACCCTGAAGAAGGAAAAAGAGAAAATTAATACCTTTCTCTATGCACATGAGAAATAACGGTATGCAGCTATAAATCCTGAGACCTGTGGAAAAAAAATCTAACATCCACTGGAAACATGATAAGATGCACATGAGTATGCAAAAGGTTAGTTTAGATCTTTTAGCCCAGTTCCTACAGCTACTTTTGGCTACATTGCTTGTTACCTATTCAACACACTGTAATTAATTTGCTAGGACTGAAGCTACTCCTTCCACAGGAATTTGAGGAAGATAAAAATGAGACAAAATCACTTCACAGAACCACAGAACAATCTAAGTTGGAAGGGACCCACAAGGATCATCAAGTCTACTTATGTTAACCTAGTAAATAAGCATGATGAGCAAAGATTTAACAAACTTGAAGTGATGAAGTACAGGAAATTTAGTTAATCACCTTCTGTTATAAAACAGAAGAAGAACAGAGAAATGAGTTAAAACTTGGTGGCACCTGTTTGTGTTGACTATACAATTAGTTTCAGGCACAGTCTGAAAATCACCTGGGGTCTCCTGTGGTCCCTGGTGCGATAACTGTGCCAACNATTAGTTTAAACTGACTAATTCAGCTTAAATGGTAAACTTTCAACCCTATAAATTCAAAGGAGATAAAACTTATAGCAAATGTGAATGATGCTTACTGGGAAGTTTGATGGGCATAACATCTTCATGTCTGATACTGTGATAATTTATCAAGAGTTTGTTAGTTGAATGACTGGGCAGCCAAATTGCTATAGCAATAGTCTTAGATGTCCTCTTTTTAGTGAGGGCCCAGAAGGTCCAAAATCAAAGATGTTTTAGTAAATACTAAAGAACAAAGGATATAACTATTTAAAAACAAACTATTTGCAACATATACCTCAAATTCAATTTATCTGAGATTAAAATTATTTTGCCCCTACTAAAAAAATATTTTGCAAAATAAAGGAATAAATAATTTATTTTATTATTTAAATAAGCACATTTTTCTTATGTAACATAATTTTGAAATGTTAACCTCTGTAAAGAGAGACTCACTTAGGAGTAAGTTATATTCTGCTTTTATATGCCAGCTTTTAACTATACATTCTGATTCAGAAAAATCCACATATGTATTGCTTTCAGCTTAGAATTTTAAAAAATCACATCTCTCTTAGGGTTAATATCTGGGGTTTATTTTAGAGGTCACCTCTTTCCTATTCTTCCAGAGGACGTTTTACCTACTCTTTGCTTTACATATCTGTATTTAGAACCCAAAAGGAAAATATCAAAGTAAAATAGTTCCATGAATCACCAGAACTAGAAAGACCATATTGAACCTTTTGATGGAATTCTGGAACAAATGCCACAATTGAATGATTCACAACTTCTTCCTTAACCCCCAGTATAGCATTTCAGAAGAAAGAAGGACTGAAAGGACACGAGGGGGAAAAAATAAAAAAAAAGGAAAAGATTATATCTGTGTCTTGCTTCTAGAATTTGGAGAAGTAGTAAGCATTACTGTTTTCTATTGTTTCTATTCATTCTCCAATCCTGAAATTTCCATTAATTGAGGTAATAAGTTTCTCAGTAAATAAGCTAGCCCAGTTAATTCTTAATTTTGAATTTGATTAATCATCAGGTGCCATATCTTTCTACATAGTATGATAGTATCCAGAAAAATATTGTTGAGTAACATTTTCCCCCTATGCTTAATTCAACAATAAATAAATAAAAAAAACCAAACAAAAACCCTGCTCATATGCAGATGTTTTCTAGATGTGTGTGATGTCTATCTATCTTCTGCCACTGGTGCTATATGATATGATATGAAATCTTCTGTAATTTCAATGCAGATTAATTCAGCTTCTTGTGCTCTTAACAGCACTGCGGGTATTTAAGCTGTACAATTGCATACCATGAGTATGAAAAACTTATAGTAAATACCTGCTTGGGAAGTTTGGGATTGCTTTACTTCTCTGTTAACAGCTATCAGTCTTTGTCATCACTCACAAATTGTATTTTAGTCACTTCTGAGCACAACTACCCTGGGACTGCACAGAAAAAAGATCTGTAATACAAACCAGACTTTATTATATACAAAAAGAAACACAACTTGCCCCACTCCTACACTATCACTCCCAGTCCCTCTATATCTGCAGATTCTTACAGGCATTCTAAAATTAGTGAATATCATGGATACTCCTGAAAAGGAAGAAAAAAAAAACAACCAAATATGTCACTGTTTTTCCTGAGAGGCAATATTAGTTTCAGCATTCATGGAGAACATTTACAATGAAGGCATAAATCTTCACAATAGCTATTGATCTCCTGGAAGAATCTGCTGCAAATAAAATTCTGACTCCCAGGAATTCTTAAGAGACAATGCAGACTATTGAAATCTGTGTCTCCTGGTTTAAACGATTACGCTTTAATAAATGCAGAATAGACTCATACAAAATCTCTCACTTGGATTTCACCAATTGTTTGATTTGATCTTGTGAAAACAATGTGATCTATCTGTATCTGTAATTGTATCTCATTGTACTTGATGTATCTTCTGTTCTCAAAACCCAAAAGCCTCAGTGCTTTTGTATACAACAATTCAACAGATGGCTTGTTTTCACTCAGATTTTCCTATCTGTAGTAGTTTTATTAGGATGTTGTAGACGAATCTGAAATTGACTAAGGACCTTGATTAGGTAGAACTTTTAGACTAAGGAAAGCATTTTTTTCCTGTAGATAAATGTCTCTTCTCTTAAAAAGCACAATTGCCAGATGAAAATATTCATTATAATTTGTAAGTGTATTCCCAATTGAAAGCATTTTTTGTCTTAACTGTTCACAGAGAAAGGAGTAAAAGACAATCTGAATGGAACACAAAAAACCCAATTTTTTTTTGTGATAAGAGTAACACAACTGCAATTCTGTGCACTAAAAAGGATGGCATTGTACTACTGCAGAAGCAGGGCTCTTTATTTTTTGATAGGCACTATAAAAACTTACATTACTCTGTTCCAAATGGAACCATTTAGGGAACCTGTTACTGCTAGATCACACTATTTTTCAGTAAAAACCTAAGCCTTGTGTATCCCATGATGCTATTATAGAAGGTGATAAAATATGCTATTGTAAGATCAACGAGGATTGAGATGACTATTCTCATAAGCTAAAGAAGACAAGCAGTATGATAATTTCAGCATGTTAATTACTCTCCACTAGCAAAAAAAAAAAAAGCAAGTGATATACAGCAGGAAATTAACAGCAGTTACTGATCAATATTGCATGACTTTTCCATTAAGTATAATATGAGAAGTTGTTAAATTATAGAAAATGAGAATAATGAAGCTGGAATATTAAAGAAGCTTAGGTTTCCAGTCTGGCTGTGGAGGGAATCATTAGGAAGAGTCCTGAGGATGTGATGCTGTCCATACAGGGTAGGCAAGCTTATATAGGCCATTGGGGAAATTTTTATGCATTATTTTATTTTCAATAGGTAGAACAAGACTCGGTATTCTGGCTCAGCTGGAAGCAGTGCAAAAACCTTTACTGAATAATGGATCTGCTGCAAAATAGCTAACACAATTTCATCCCTTCATTTGAAAAACAAAGATTGAAGTTGGGTGTGATGGGACCTTTTTGAGAACAAACAAACCAAGTAGAGCAAATAATGTTCTGATCCTTGGAAAGGTTCAAAACCAGAGGCTGAAATCTCTTATAGCCTGAGAACTGAAGCCAGCACAAGAAAAAAAGCCATGGGAGAAATGTATAACTAAGTTTTAAAGTATATTCTGAGGGGTGTAGACAATCTTATCAAAAGACTGGCACATCTTCTACTGGCAGCTACCAGCAAGCAACAGATAAAGAAATATTGACTTTTTAATCAGTTAGGTGTCTAGATTTTTTTTTTAAATGTGAGAGACACTCCTACATATTACAGGCATGTTTCATAAAACATTGAGTTCATATTTTTGCAATGATGTCACAAGCCTTTGATTATGACCATTGACAGTAACTTGAGCTCCTTGAGTCTGATACAAAACACATCTGTGACTGACACAATGTAAGACAATCTGGGATTTTGCAAAGAGCTTAAAATATGAATACTTAAATAGAGATTAACAATTACTTAAAGTATTTCTTCTAATTAGAAAAACCCCCATGCAATTGAATTTTTATTACTCTACATTATGTCTTTTAAAATAGTTTTATTTCCTGGTACCTCAATACTCTCAGGTAGCTCCTCACATTTCATTAAGCTACGGCATGTAAGACATCTACAACAATGCCAGTGTGAATTGGTTTTAGTGCTTTATGTCTGCTATAGGTGTAATCAAAATCTCATAATCACAGAAGTTATGGAACTGAAATTTTAAAAAAGCATTTTCTTACTTCTAGATTACAACAAGCTCCGTGCCTGGTTTATTTGTTTATTTGTATTTCATGTAATCATGAACATTTGGTTGAGTTGAATAAGAGAGAGAAAACTAGGAAGAGGAATGGTGTTTGTGTTTTATTTTGTTGTGTATTGTTGGCTTTCTCCCATCCTGGAGAACACTATTTCAACTTCTCCAGAAAAAGGGCCCATTTCAAAAAGGTTCCAATGTTGAAGCAGAACAAATCTTTATGGTAGATGATCTGACATGACCAGAGAGAAGTGGAAAAGAGGAGCACAAGAAATTTGACACAGAATCAAGATATCAAGATTAATCAGGAAATACATTATAGAAGAAAGTATTAAATGATTTGTAGATCTAAGTAATTAAGCAAGAATAAACAAACAAAGACATTTTATAAACATAAGTGCAGCCTGGTCATATTAAAACTAAAATTCATATGACTGCAATGATGAAGCATTGATATATAAAAACTGTATTTGTAGTGACGTAAGAAAATTATGATAGAGTGATGAAATATACTAAAAAGTGAAAGTGATAATAATTCTAAATTTAAAAAAAAATACAATTTCTATCAAACTCAAAAGGGAAACACAGCATATTGAAATATTTCAGCGATATGGTTAAGGACAACTGTGGTGAGTTAACTTTGGACAACAGTTAAGTTCCATACAGCTGCTGGCTTCCTCCTCCAAACCAACAGAATGAGGGAGAGAATAGGAAGAGTAAAAGAGAGAAGACTCACAGGTCATGATAAAGACAGTTTTCTGAATGAAGGGAAGAGGAAGAAATACAAAATAAAAAGACCAAGGTGATGCAAGGACAATCACTAAGAACATTTCATAAGAAGACAGAGTATCAGCCAGCCTCCAAGCAATGGCTACCTTCCTAAAAAACACCTCCCCTCAGTTTTTATTGCTGAGTATGATGTCATATGTCATCAAATATCCCTTTGGCCAACTCAGATCAACTATGTCCTTGCTATGTCACCTCCCAGCTTCTTATCAACACCCAGCCTACTCTCTGGAGGGGCAGCATGAAAAACAAGAGAAAATTTTGACATTGTGCAAATACTGTTCAGAAATAGCCAAAACACTGATGTGTTATTAACACTTTTTTAGTCAGAATTCCAAAACCAGCAGAACATGGCCTGCTATGAAAAAAAAAGCAAAACCCCATCCCAGCCAGACCCAGAGCAACAACAAAAGCATAATTTAATACATATCAAAAAGAAGAAAAGTCTTAAGATACCTATTGGTCTGTTACTAGAACGAAATGGTAGCGCTATAAATATCAATGACAAAATAATTTCAAAAAGTCTATTAAGGAAAAATTTTTGATTTGTTGATGTCTGGAAACACTATCAAATTTCTAGAGAAATCAAGAGCGTTGACAAGGACGATAGGAAAACTAACCATTGACCTGAATATTGAGACAGAGTGCATCAGTATGTTTTCAGACAATACCAAATACGTGTATGGAGGTGGTTGACGATGCATTGGAAAGCAGGGCTGCTACTGAGAGAGTTCTGAGCCTGCTGGAGAAATGGGCAGGCAGGAACCTCATGAAGGCTAACAAAAGCAAACACAAAGAATCTGCACCTGAGAATAAACTCATGTACAGGCTGACCAGCTGGCAGCCAGCTGGAAGGCAACTTTGTCAAGCAGGGGTCTGGTGGACTCCAGGTTGAATATGAGCCACTAATGTGCTTTGTATCAAAGGCAGCCAATAGCATTATGTGCTGCATTAGGAACAGTGCTGATAGCAGACTGAAGAAGGGGATCCTTGTCTTCTATTCAGAACTGGTGAGACTACACCACCAATGTTGTGTTTTCACAGAACCTAGGCTCCCCATTACAAGATGATAAGGACATCCTGGAGCTAATCCAGCTCATGGGGCTGAGGCACATGACAGACAAGGGGAAGCTGAAAGACCTGGGTTGATTTATCCTGGAGCAAAGAAGGCTGAGGGAGTCCTTGTTGATGTCTGCAGCTATCTATCAGAGGGTAGGGAGAACATGTAAAGAGATACCACTTGGAAGTGTTCCGTAGCAGGGTGAGAGGCAAAAGGCACAAGGTAAAACATGGGAAAATCTGATGAGACATTGAATTTTATTTTACCATGCAGATGGCCAAACCCTGGAGTAAGAGATGAGTGGAGTGTCAATACCTGGAGGTATCCAAGCCTTGCCTGGATACATCGCTGTGCAACATGACCTAATTAGTTCTCCTTTGAAGAACCTGAATAATTTTTTTGCAACTGGAATAATTACCTGATTATTTTGCTCTATGATACCATTTTATGTGCAAATTTTTAGTTTTGCAAGTAATTGTCATGTTGAAAAATATGATAAAATCAGACATTTGTAAATTTTTCACTTATAAATGCTCAAGATTATGATGATGTAACTAGGTATAACTTAATGGAAATAGATATTAACTCTACTACAGTCTTCAGGAAAGCATTTTTGGTGAGTAATCTGAAAGCAAACATGCAAATATTTATAAGAATATTTGTATAATATTGAAATAGTGGTAAAGTGTGGAAATAGGATGTTTTTGACACACAGTTACCTGAATTACCTGAGGCACAAACAGTGTGTGCTTTCAGATGGCATACCTACTTCATAGAAAGTCATGTAGAAGAAAACAGAAAATAACAAAAATAAGCTTGACATTTACAGGATAGAACATCTTTCTTGGTGAGAGGGATCCTGTGAATTGGGTGTATGGTAGATTTATAATTTTGGTGACTAAAGGAAACTTATTATGTCAATCTGCGATATTAGTACAACATGTAGGAAAAAAAAAAGTGGCATTCCTCATAGAGATAAAAAAGGGAATAAAGTTTTGTCTGTGCTTGATAGGGGTGTAATACCTGAAGAATGAATTGGGACGTTCTGTGCACAGTATGATGCAAGTAGTTACATGGAAAAGATCCTTCTTAATTGCCAGTCTCTACTTTAATCATGTTCATATCTAGATAAAAATTCAAATTGTCTAGAATCTGCAGAATGCTCTATTTTGATAATAAGCAAAAATATTGCTCTGAAACAACTCATCCTCTTTGTGAAATTGTTACCCGACAATCATTCTTGTCCTCTTTCTTTCCTAATTGGGTGTTATTTAGCATCTATAAATGGCATTGCAGCAATATTTGAATCTTGCCTAACATTCCATAGCTGAAATTATTCAACCACAGAACTATTAGCACAGTTCAAAACACTTGCAGCTGAATACAAGCTGTTGCTTGTATTCACAATAGAGATCACGGTTGTCTGTTTTGTAGTATCATTGCATTCCAGGTAGGCAATTATTCCTTAGAAAACATTGCAACAAAATAAAAATATTATTAGATACACATTTTAAGTAATAATGCCATTAATTCTTTGGCATTGTATCCACAGATAATTCACTTATCCATATTGAAAATGCATACATTGAGCTTTAGAGGTAGGTTATCCATCCACATTAATCCACAGTTTGCTAGGACCTGATTTGCAGGATGCAGTTGTAGCACATGTATTTTGGCAAACCCAACATGCCCCTTACAAAGCACTTTTCTTTAAATAAGTGCACTTATTTACTTTGAGTACCCTTGAAAAATATGAATATGAATGACATTCAGATGCCTTAAACATATATTTATTTTGTAATTTAGATTCTATTTAGTAAGATAAAAATAAAATCCTATGAGATCTTGTATCACAAACACATCCACCTTACTTAAAACATACCTGCTGTTGATTTTCCAATGGAAAGCACACTTGTAAGGAAAAAACCCAACAGGCTAATAAGAGAAATTAGAAAGAAAACCAGGCATTTTGAAGTCATATATCATCAAATAGGACTGAAATAGCACTTTCCATCCAAGCTACTCCTGAAACATACAATAAAAAACAGAGGTGCAAAAGACAGGAAATATGAACTTGTTTTAGCCTAACAATGAATACAAATGGCATACTTAGAGAAGACTGTTCTTTTCTACCTCAATGCTTCAATTATATTGAATAGTAACGTTTCATCTTCAATACAATTCTCTAAAAGTTCAGATGCAACTTAGAATTTTAGTAGATATTTATTTGAAATGTCTATTTAACTCACTTACCTAAGTATAGTCGGGATTTCCAAACTATCATAAAACAGTACAATGACAGAAATTTTGGTGACAATGGAGAGTTGTGTTGGGTTTGTTTATACAGCAATCCTCATATAAGATTTTTAAAGACAAGAAATAATTAAACCATACTAACTCTATAAAAAGAGAGTATAATGATATTGAAGTTGTCAATAATAAGGTATTCTTCATTCTTCAACTGTAATAGGCTACTTATTAATGACAATTTGGGGACCTAGCTATAAATAAAGATACTGATTTTCAGATTAAGCTAATACATTTTCCTGATCAATCTGTGATTCCAATGATTCATTTTCAACTGCCAATCTATCACATAGTTTTTTTGCTGACTCTCCATCTGAAAAAGTCTTCTATTAATCATTCTAGTATTTCTTGTACATATTTTCCTACTGAGTAAGAAGTTATTCAGTATTCCTTCTATTTGAAACAAGAAAATCATAGAATCAGAGAATGTTAGGGGTTGGAAGGGACCTAGAAAGATCATCTAGTCCAAAACCCCTGACAGAGCAGGATCACATAGATGAGGTCACACAAGTATGCGGGTCTTGAATGTCTCCAGAGAAGGAGACTCAACAGCCCTCCTGGGCAGCCTGTTCCAGTGTTCTGTCACCCTTACTGTAATAAAGTTTTTCCTCATGTTAATACTAGACCTCTTGTGGTCCAATTTGCTCCCATTCCCTCTTGTCCTAACACTGGACAACACTGAGAAGAGCCTGGCTCTCTCCTCCTGACACTCACGCTTAACATATTTGTAAACATTAACGAGGTCCCCCTCAGTCTCCTCTTCTCCAGGCTGAAGAGACCCAGCTCTCTCAGCCTGTCTTCATAGGGCAGATGCTCCACACCTTTAACAATCTTGGTGGCCCTGCGCTGGACTCTCTCCAGCAGCTCCCTATCCTTCTTGAGCTGAGGAGCCCAGAACTGGGCACAGTATTCCAGGTGGAGCTTCACCAGTGCAGAGTAGAGGGGGAGTGAATTGAGCCATCTGCAGTGAATTCGCCTGAGTTGAGATCTGCTAGAAAAGCTCTTAGAGGAATCTCTGGGAACTTTTGAAGCAGAGGATTTGCCCCAGGAGACTGAGTAGCCGCTTCTCTGAAGTGGCTAAGAGCCAGGAGGAGTGCTCAGCTGCATTCTGGCACCCCCCTTCCGTGAGTGAAGCTGTGACTCACTGTGGTCGGGGCCATCACTGAAGGTGGCACCTTCAAAAGCTCGTGCAGGCCTTCACAGATGGTGGCTACTCCAAGGAAAAAGTCTGTCCTTCCAGTACCCACCAAAATGGATATTGGCATTCAGATTACAAGTTGTGAAGAATGCCACAGCCTTTTACTGGCAACAGGGGGCAATGCTGATTATGGCTGTGTGCAGTGTGAGCAGGTTGATGACCTGCTCACCCAAGTGGCACAGCTCCAAGATGAAGTGATAGAGCTCAGAGAAGAGGTGAGCAGGTTGAGAAATATCAGGGAGAGTGAGAGGGAAATTGGTTATTTTATCTCCACTAAAACAGCCTCCCAGCCTTCTTGTAGCAATCCACAGGAGCAGGATCAATGGCAACAGGTCTCTGCCCAACCACGACACAAATGGAGCAAGCCTGTTCCCTTGAGAAGCACATCACCTACAGTTCCCTTGCAAAATAAGGTATGGGGTTCTGCAGGAGGAATTAACTTTGAGCAAGGACAAAAGTTGTGAGGGTTCAGGAAGATGAGAAGTGCCACCAAGACCAACTCACCTCAGGCCGACAATTAAAACTGACCCTAAAAAGGAAACTCAGCCGGTCATTATTGTAGCAGACTCCCTACTGAGGGTAGTAGAGGGCCCAGTATGCCATACTGACCCACTTCACAGGGAGGTTTGCTGTCTCCCTGGGGCACAGGTTAAGGACTTAACAGACAAACTTCCCACCCTAGTAAAGCCCTCTGATTATTACCCCTTGTTAGTTTTTCAGGTGGGTAGTGATGAGGTTACTAGAAGAAATGCTAAATCAATCAAAAGAGATTTTAGAGCCTTGGGGCAGTGGCTTAAGGGATCAGGAGCACAAGTTATTTTCCCCTCTATCCCTTCAGTGGCAGTCACCAATCAGGAAGTGAACAAAAGGAGCTATCAGGTGAACTCATGGCTCCAGGACTGGTGCTACAGGCAGGGTTTGGTATTTTTCAATCATAGGCTGATATATGAGATGTCTGGCTTGCAGATGACAGGTGGGATGCACCGTCCCAGAGTGGGGAAAGGATTTTGGCGCAGGAGGTAGCAGGGCTCCTTGACAGGGTTTTAAACTAGGTATGAAGGGGGAAGGGGACATAACTGGACCTGTTAAGAATAAGCCCAGAGGAAGCACATCAGGGCCCATAGGATGGTGGACTAAAGAAGAACCTTTCTCTTCCATTTCAACTGGAACATGGGATAAGTGTTTAAAGATCATAGCGACAGATGAGATGGGTCTGGTAGGAAATGACACACACAAAAGTGTGTTGGAATCAGAGGCTCACGTGAAGTGCATCTATACCAATGCACACAGTATGAGCAGCAAACAGGAGGAGTTTGAAGCCATGATGCAGCAGGAAAACTATGACATAGTGGCCATCACAGAAACATGGTGGGATGCCACAAATGACTGGAGTGCCACAATCAATGGCTACAAGCGCTTCCGGAGGGATAGACAGGGAAGGAGAGGTGGTGGGGTGGCCCTGTATGTTAAGCAATATTATGAAAGCTCTGAATTTGAGCACAGTGATGATGAGGTTGAAAGTGTTTAGATTAGGTTAAGGGTCAACAAAGATGATACTGCTGTGGGGGTCTGCTACAGACTTTCCAACCAGAGCAGTGAGGTAGATTGGGAGAAACAATTGGGAGAAATCTCATGGTCACTTGCAGTTGTTCTTGTGGGAGTCTTTAACCTCCCAGGTATCTGCTGGGATTACAACACAGCAGAGAAGGAACAATCCAGAAGGTTCCTGGAATGTGTGGAGGATAACTTCCTCACACAGATGGTAAGTGAACCAACCAGGGTAGGTGCCCTACGGGACCTACTGTTTGTAAACAGAGAAGGTCTTGTGGAAGATATGGCAGTTGGAGGTCACCTAGGCAACAGCTATCATGAAATTATCAAGTTCTCTATTATTGGAAATGTTAGGAAGAGTGAGACCAAAACCGCCACCTGGGACTTCCGAAGGGCAGACTTCAATTTTTTTGGAAGGTTACTCAACGAAAGCCCTTGGGATTCAGTTTTGAAGGACATAGGAGTCCAGGAAGGCTGGACATTACTTAGGCAGGAAATCTTAAAGGCACAGGAGCAGGCCATCCCTACATGCCTTAAGACAAGCTGGCGGCACAGAAGACCAGCTTGTTCAGCTTGGAGAAGACGAGACTCAGGGGGGACCTTATCACTCTTTACAGCTACTTGAAAGGAAGTTGTGGTCAGGTGGGGGTCAGACTCTTCTCCCTGGGAACTAGTGACAGGACAAGGGGGCATGGCCTGAAACTGCAACAAGGGAGATTTAGGCTGGGCATTAGGAAGCACTTCCTGACGCAGAGGGTGATTGGGCACTGGAATGGACTGCCCAGGGAGGTGGTGGAGTTGCCGTCCCTGGAGGTGTTTAAGAGGAGATTGGACGTGGCACTTAGTGGCACGGTTTAGCTGATGCCGTATTGTTGGGTCATAGGCTGGACTTGATGATCCTGGGGGTCTTTTCCAGCCTTGGTGATTCTGTGATTCTGTGGTTAACAACATGGATGGTGGTTAACTGTGCTCTCAGCAGATTTGTAAACAACCTCAGAGTGGGAAGAGCACTTACCTGTTAGAGGGGAGGGCTGTTATTGAGAGGAATTAGGCAGGCAGGAGAAATGGAATAGTGGAATCTCAGGAAGTTAAACACAAGCAAATGCAATGAGTCTGCACCTGGAGAAGAATAAACCCATATGCTGGGAGTTGGCCAGCTGGAAAGCAGCTTTGCAGAAGCTGGTGGACAATAAGTAGACCATGAACCAGCAGTGCATCCTTGCAGCAAAGGCCAACAAGACTGTAGCCAGCAGACTGAGAGAAGTGATCCATGTCCTCTGTTTTTTACAGTCCACACAAAAGCCTACAATTAAATAACAAAACCAAAACATACAGGAAGGCAAAAATAAAAGTTTATTTGAAAGCTCTGTGACAATTGCTTTTGTAAGATTGGAAACTATGAATAGAAGGACTTACAAATGCCAGAAGAACTGAATTTCCTACTATTATAGAAAAATCTTCACTCTAATAATTCATGTATCTTGATTTTGCTGCCAACACTTAAAGCTGAAACAGGGAAAGTATTAAAACTTCAGTGTTGAATGTCGTGGGATGCAGATATTTTACAAGGCTCATACCAAATGATATGGGAGATTTTATCACTGGCATGAGAAGAAGTTAAAAACAAAACTATCTTATTCCTCTGTGAATTAATATTCTGGGTTTGCTCATCTAGTTTTTATGGCTACTACACAACATGAACCCTGTATTGTAGATCTGAACAAAGTAGAATTTTTGTCTCAGTTTTGACAAAGAGTTATGTTTTTTCTAGACCAGAAGATCTTTAGGTGCTATAGAAGTGTTGCTGAGAGAGGACTCGCATTTTTTTTCTTTTTAAATATTATTTTGTTTTGTTTTACCAAGAACTAATGTCTGGAAGTGTGTTGCATTTGACACTTTGGCTTTCACTGTAGCATTGTGAGAAAGTGTTGCAGTAATACTCAGAAAAACACATATAAGTCAGATTAATTATGCCATTATTTCAGGTAGTTTGGGTTCTGATTGCATTCCTTGCTCTCGTGGAATTAGATGACTGAGAGTGTCAGCTGTTCAGACCTAGGGGAGGAGAATAAAAACGAAGTCTCTGCATAACTTTATAACTCATAGCAGAAGAACTGAGCCAAAAAATACACAATGTCATCTGAACACTGATAGCATGTAACTCTCAAACAGCAAAGTACCAGTCTGGTGGTAGGAAGGGCAACATAGCCGCACAAGTGAACACAACTGCAGCCAGATGAGCTAACAGGCTATTTACTCCTGGAAATTAAGAATTAAGCTTGAAAAGAAGTCTAACATTTCTTTTCCCTTCTCAGTAAGTTAACAGCTTTCAGATACGATGTATATCATCAGAAGGACATATATTTTTTTTCTTTTAAGCTAAACTTTTTGTCAGGAAATTTAATCTAGATTCATTTCACTTAGCTTTTGGCACCCTCCTGAGGAGCTTAACCTAGGCGCAAAATAGCATAAGCTATTTTTGTACGTAACAGAATGACACCTTAAGAGAGAAATTCAAATGAGCTAAGACCTGAAACAAGCTGTGGAGAGCCTACTTCTCTCCAACAAGTACAGAGTGGCTACGCATCTAACAAATACCTCAGTTTGAACCCTAAAGTGAGGTTGAAAAAAAATCCAGATTTTGTACTGTTTTAAGCAAATGGAGGCTCAAAATCCTTCAGACGCATGGCAAGGTAATGAGGAATGTAGTAACATGATTGCAAAGAAGCACAAACACCATATCTGTCTGTTTATTCCTGTCTTTCTGGTTCTACACAAGACAATAAGAATTTCATTTTTTTTGTTCTCAAAAAATAAACTAGAAGTATAAATCTATCCACAACCACTGCAAAGAAAATAAATTGACGATATGGTCTAACAACTAATAAAGCAGTGTTTCCCTGAGCCAGCAAGGAGAGTAAAAATCTCTCTCCCAAAGATATAAACTGTTGTAAGGGAATTTTTTTAACTATTTTTTAACTACTTTTACTACATGAAAAGATGTGAATATCAAAACCAAAACATCCCACATTGGCTGTCTGGTTCCATTGATTGATTTATCTGTTCACATCAGCACTGAGGCTGCTTTAAAGATCTCCCATATTACCTGTCTGAAAGTTAATCTCAGGAGGGTGATTCAACTCATTCTGAAGTAGTTTCCTGGTGCAACTTTCTCTCACTGAACCACACTCTTTCTTTTCTTACTCTTTTTTTTTTTTTTTAAGGCATATTTTGATGTGCACAAAGAGTCTGAGAGCAAGATGTACATTCTCATCAGCACCCAGAAATTATTTGCTACCTGAAAGATACAGCTGAGAGCTAGAATTTTCAAGACAGTGGGCTAAATAGTAATATTCTCACTATCCTAGCCTAGTGCTAACTTGGCTTTCATCAGTCATCTAGGTAAACTTTGGCTTCCATTACTCCTTGGAATGGCCTAATCCTTGATACTGCCAACTCGAGTTGTCCCATCTCCCTACTTTTTTTACTTATATTTTTATGCATTTGTTTGTGCTAGTGTTTTTCTTCTAGATCCATGAGTTGCTATTACCATCTCAACACTTCTGTTGCCTGACTTTACCTTCCACAGTCTCTCACAGCTTAGCAATGTTTGTGAATGTCACACAGACATTCTGCAAACAGATAAGCATAGAGATAGATGAAGCCCCAGACACAGCTCATCTAAAAGCTTGATTCAGCAACCTAAATTCAGGCCTCTAACTACCATTAAAGGTGACGTAGACTGTACTTATCACTCCAGAAGAATATTGTTCTCCCTGTGATTTATTTTGAACTCTCTGCAAAAAATTTTTACATGGGTTCATGACCCTTCCTATCTTTGATGGAACCATGAAATAATGAAAAGCCCCCCTCACTTGGCATCTCTGAAAGTGTCAAATTGCCTCAGTTACCAGCTAATTATACTCTTCGTTCAATAAGGAAGTACATTGGTACAAGACATTTCAGGCTGTGGAATGTCATTTTCTACTATTCAGATATATCCCCAGAGGTACCACAACACAAAGGAGTCATACAAGTGAGCAGCCTTCCTCAAGTGCCAAACTCTCTTTCATTTTCTACATTGTCAAACAAGCAGAGGTTTGTTTTTTTTTTTAAGGGAAATCATGTAGGTGAAGGTTTTTAGGATTTGAACTCAGCTATTCTAACCACACACATTATACAGCTCCTTGGTTAAGCAAGGTTTTGTCTGTTACACATCTAGGTGTAGAACTACACTTATTGAAGTATCTCTTGGTTGTTGTATTGGCTGGGCTTCACGAACGAAGATCCAGGGAGGGCTCCACCCACGCTCCTCATCAACGCCTTTTCCAAGCGCACGATAAAAAGAGGATAGCAGATAGCACCCTCGAGCCTGCGCAATGGATTTTTTTTAGGTGAGACGCACATCCGCAGAGCTGGACCCACCCTTTAGTCCTAAGGTTCATCTGCCAGGGCTTAGCAAGCTTGGACGCTGGCAGCCAAGTCCTTAGGACAGAGGTTTTATTAGAGTGTCCTTCTCTTAGATGGAAGGCCTTACAGGGCTAAACGAGCTCCATCTGCCCGGGTTTGGAATCAGAGTTGTCCCTCTCCTAGGATGACTGCCAGAAGGCTAATGAGCTCATCGTACCCATACAAGGATTATAGGAACATGGGTTTCACTCCGCACACTTTACCATGGGCAATGAGTTTAATGTTCCCTCTGCTGTCAGCACAGTTATCACACCAGGGGCCACAGGAGACCCCAAATGATTTTCAGACTGTGCCTGATCTCTTGGTATTCACTATATATTGTCATACTCAAAGCATTACATATCATGTTTCATACTTACATTTTACCAGTAACAAAGCTTTTCCTTTTTAAAGTTAATTTCTTTCTTAGAGTTGTCAAAATTTCAAATCACATCACTTAATTTCCTTAGGGATTAATTACAAAAGCAACCACACTGACAGTCCTCTGCCTTCTACAATACAACCACTCTTCAAAACATTTGGTACTCAACATATAGATGAGTAGGCTGTATCCTGTTTAAACTATTTGGATTCTCTGAGCTGGACATAAAGGGATCAGTCAAGCTGTGATCCTTGTACTTCTCTAGGAAAACAAACACAGCCTCTCTGGTGAAGAAATTAAATATTTTCTTCATTTCCTGTATAAGGAAATTGTAACTGAGCTGCTCTGGCATGTGGGATTCATAGGTAGGAAAGTGCATGGAATTCTACCCTAAAAGCAATCATCTTTGAGCCACATATGATTCTGTCCTTGAAAAAAGTGTGAGGTCTCCTATATGATGGAATTACTTGTCAGTCACTTAGGTGGCTTGTCCAGCCCCCACTATGAATGAAAGCAGCACTGTAACACTGTCAGTATTTTAATCAGGTTGTTATGATTTTCCACACATGATATGAAACAGTCTATTGTCATAGTAATTATGAGGCTTATCAGCAAAATCATTACTGGCAGGAAATTTTAGTAAGATCAGTGGCAGGTTTTGTCTAACATCTGAGGAGACTTTATCTCCCAGTGTTTTTGCATGCTAAACTGTAATTAAGAGAATAGAACTACAGAGATGCCATGAGGTGAACAGACCCAGCGGAAACACAAAGTGTGCAGAGAGCTATAAACTTGAGATATGTCCCTGAAATGTTTATTAGATTATTGTAAAAACTAAAGAAAAAATACCCCCCCAAAATTTGAAAATTTAGAAAATAGATACAAAGTTGAATTGGGCTGAAGACAGCAAGATAAAGATTCTCTGTGTGTTGGAGTTGAATTATAGCTAAGCAAGCAGGAAAGAAGAAGGAACAGAGGTAGAAGATAAACTTGTACACAACTAAGCATGAAGGTTGTGTAAAAGGGCAGCCCACAGGGACTGAAACTGTCACTGCCCTAGGAAACAAGTTGCTTAATGCTCTGATGGGGTAGGAAATCATTGAAGATTTCTTTAATTTGCATAGCTGGTGAAGGCTAAGGGAAAAAGGCACACCGTATGTTCTAAAACCTTTGCCTGCTAGCTAGATTTTCCATGGTGTTGGACAGGATTTAATCAGAATAAACCTAAGCAGATTTTTTTTTATCCACACAAATCTCTAAGCAGACAAGGATATATGTCAAGGAAATAAATAAAAGCCAGAAGTAAAATAAATTAAGGAAGTAAAACAGAGCAACAAACTGGACTGAATCAATACAACAGGGCTTAGTTTTATTAGACCTCAAACAATTAACTGTTAAGTGCTTGCTATATTGCATGCATAATAATATTACAAATAAATGCAATAATATAATTCTGTAGCCTTGATCTTTTCTCTGTTATACAGGAAATAAATGTAAATTATGTCAGCAAAAGCAAATCTTAGTAGAACAGACAGTCAAAAAGTAAGAAACTATTTTTGTACTTTAGGGCTAAGAAATGCTTAGTTGTAAATTTCCATCCTCTCAAAGACTGTTCTTTTGTAATACATCATGTATGCTGTATTTTGTGATCAGATGCCAAAAAGCATGAACAAAAAATAAATCCATCATGACAAGGGTGAAGACAAATGTTAGCCTACAAAAAAGATTTTCTGGGAGTGCAGTTTTATAATACAAGATAGAGGGAACTGGAAGTGCTGCTCAAATCTGCAAGCATGTTTTGAGATTTTCTGCACTTACATATACATATTGACCCTGCTTGCAAGTGATAAGGAAATCCTACTCTTCCACAGAATAAAAAAACATAATCATACTCTATTCCCACTTCAAATGTATTTTCCTTGGATTTGTATATTTATTTGTTAAACTCACATATGCCAAATTTTCATTGATCTATTATGTGGTAAATCCTACAGATTTTAGTTAATAGTGAGTTACAAATTGAAATTCCAGACTGTCTTTCAGTTACAACTAAAGTGTGTCTGGGTATCACATCTATGGCCTTAATTCCCTGAATGGTCCAGGAATTCCACATACTGTTATTGAAGATAACTGTTTTGAGACAAAGGACCTACTTTTAACCCACTGACTGACTGCACCACTAGCCACTTTCACCATCAGACAGCTGCATTATTTTTACCGAAGCTCTCCAGATGGGAATTTTGGACAGTTCTAGCAGTACCCCCAGCAGGTCCTGATGTACCTTGTCCATCAAGGTACATCATGCTGTCCTTAAATGTGCTGATTAATATCCTATGTGAAATATTCCAAAGACCTCCAGGCAGTTTCTGCTGCAGAACTGATAAAACTATGCACAGACAAAATATTTATAAACAGCTAATAGAAAACTGCTTACACAGATGCTGAAATGGTCACGTAGGACAACATTTTACACCTAAATAAGATATCAATGATCATTTCATTGGAGACTCCCATTGTCATCAGACAGCAATTAACCATGCTGTTCAAGAGATTTGATTTCCTATGTGTTATCCTTTATAAAGATCCCAACAACTTAGTCTTGCCTTTTAACAAACACTTTGTCTGAGTCTGTCCGTGTCTCTCTGCCGATTTACACACACACAACTATTACAGTAGGATTAGTATGTCTGCAAAAGTACAGACAGTTTTATTTATGTTTCAGATCAAGAGTGCACTTCAAGCTTAACTGAATGGGAATTACAAATTTGAGGAGAAAAACCCAGAAAAAGTGTTTGGCCTAGTCAAACGCTCTCTTTTTTGAAATAGGATAGCGATGCAAAGCTGAAATTTGAAAAAGCAAATCATGTGAGTTAGCAGGGAGTCACTAACAACCTCCAGCTATGCATAGTTTCTGATTAATTGACCATCACTTTGAGAGAAGACTCAGCACACAAGAACTGAAAATAGACAAAACAGGTGGATTTTAAATACGCGGTTTTTTAAAGACGTAGATTTAACTCAAATCTGCAGTTCTGTGGAGCATGCGAAAATCATGTAAATGGAAAGAGGATGTTTGTTAAAAGAGCATGTTTGGTGCATTCAAAGAGATACCCAAACATCACAAGAGTTCTAGAATGCCTGATAAAAGGTCTGTCTCAGAACTTTAATTAAAAAATATTAAAATGCATTACATATTGTTTTTCTTCAGTATCAGTAGAGGAATCTGATTTTCAAAAATACTGTCTTTTTTTCAGCCTGTACATCATAGTTTCCATTGATGGAAGCATGGGGCAAGGGGCTGTGGTGTGCAGTGGGATGGAGAATACAATTCGATTCACCTTGATAATACCAAGTTCTATACCTGAAACTAGAAAAGGGAAGTGCGTTTAGATGCAGTAACATAAATGTAACCAGTCAGAACTGTCCTTCCCATTTTTACATGAACATCTGAATTTTAAGTTAATAAAGTTTTTTTATTTTTTTATTTATTTTTAGTTTTAAGCAGATATAGCTTAATTCCAAACTAAATGTCTCACAGAGTTCAGATCAGCGAAATTTATAATCTTTCCAAATAACAGTACCCTAGTACTTAAGCAATAAATAAAGATAACTAGTTATCTCCAATTCTTTTCAATTCTTTTACATGTCTTTTCATTCTTTATTAAATGAAACCTCTGTAAATGAGCTCATTATTTTCTCAGGACCAGCCTCTGCTTGACAGATTTGTCATTTCTATTATAATACGCTGTATAACTATTTGAATAACTTGTAGTCTTTTTTTCCTCTTAATTCTAGTCTTTCAAACATTGTATCTTATTTATCATATGTAATGTCATCTAAATTTGAATTAGGAGCTTTTTAAAAAAAATCTGCCCAGTGATGTGGTGTATCTCAATGCTGGAGATGTATTACATGTGGATTAATAACGGAGGGAAAACCATGTTAACTCTTATTAAAAAAAAAAAAAAAAAGAAAAAATGCTTTTAATAATTCAAATGAATGAATGAAGAACTCATTGAGTTATGCCTGATATTTCATTCTTGTTTCTCTTTTCTAGACTGGCTAATATTGTAACACTCTCTTAATGCTGTGCTAAACTTTTCTGAAGATAGTAAAAATCCACATTTGTATTTTCCATCTTTATTCGTTGAGAAGGTGAAAACTGAAAACTTGACTAATATTTCTTAGTATCTTGACTTTTTGAAAAGCACATAATTTTGTAAAATGTTACTTCAGAAATGACAAAGAATCAGAGATGAGTAACCTTTTTTATAATGTCACAAAGGCATTAGAAACTGTTGTAGGTGAGGAAGAAATCCTGGGTAGATGTAGTCAACTGAAACACTTCAGAGATACACCTTGAACTGATCAAAGTAGCCTCTCTTATGGTAATAGTTAAACAGAAGAAGCATTTTTTTTTGTATATTGAAATAACCTTGAATCTCCAGTCCTGTGATATATAGTTATAAAGTCTATTTTTAAATCTTCACTACATCCCATACAACCAAATTAGCATAAATAGTGTCATTCAGAGTTTCTTTGTACTTTAAATACAAAAGCATCTAATTAACCCAAAGCTTCCAGATATCTAGTGACATGCACCCAGTCTCTTGGAAAAAACAGCCCTGAAGTCAAAAGATACCCAGGAGTTAAAGTCAACCCTTTATTTAACTGTGAAATATCCATTACTGTTGACCGAATTCAAATGGATCAGCACATTGTATGTCATTATCTGCCTATTTTTAGTGAAATAGAAACTACAGTTCCAGTTAACTGGACCAACTGCTAACAATACAATTTGATTTGAAAGCTAATAGTTTGTGTGACTGTATTTGGATAACTAGAGAGGATTGTGGCATTACAAGAAGAAAATAACAAGGACAGATCAGTTCGTACTAGTTCCCATTTATGCTGCAATGTCTGTCACAAGAATAGATTAATGTTGTGCTACTTTCTGTTCTCATTAATTACTGTCTAAACAGAATGAGACATCAGAATTTTAATTCCTCCTGTTGTGTGAATTCTGCTAGAATCATAGCTTTTCTTTCTTTTTCAGTGCTCTGTTTTTAGTTACTTCAGCGTTTAAGACAATGTGATAGTGTTTAAGTTCTGGGTTTTCATTCTCACAGACAGATTTCTGGCTATTGTGGATTAGGTAAACAACAAACAAATACAATACTAAAAAGCAGTTATGAAAATTCTATAATCCATGTTTTCCTTAGATATTGATTTTGAGGAGAAGTTTTCATTTTCTTCTCATGATAATTTGCAGGCATAATTAGTCGAGTACTTTGTTATCTGGCTTGCTCATTGCAATATTAATGAAGTCAAGACAGTGGATTACTTCCAAAAGTCCTAGGTATTAAATGCAAATGCTAAATACCAAACAAACACCTTTGTGAGCCTTCTGACAAAAAAAAATAAAAAAAAAATTAAGCCAGTGTTACAAAAGAAGAAGTTTTGAAGTGGCTTCTAATTTTGGCATGTTCCATTTGGACATATTTCTTTAGAAGCAGATTATTATATCTGACCATTGGCAGATACCAACCTCTCAACACTAACTACATAAGGAATTCATACTTCTGAACTCACATTATTTTTTTTTTCTTTAACCAAAGGACTAAACTAGCCCACATCAAAGTATATGAACACCTATGTCATATCAATATTTCTCTGGGGCATATTAGGTAGTTTTCATATCTGCTGTTGACTACAGTATAAGCAATTAATTTTAGAAGTCAAAACCAATCAAGTTTTGTAATGTTCACATATACACATTGACATATAAATGTCTGCTTATGATCAGAATATTCATTTCTTTGTATATTCTTTTCTTACAAAGCTACTGTATATTATATATATATATACACATCAGTCATTTTCTCTATCACTTCAGAATAGTTAATCCTAGAAATTCTGTGGTGCCTTGAATATTTGCTGTTGTGTGATTTTTTTCAGAAAATATAAGCTAACCTTATTCTTTGCTAGTTTGCGTTTCATTTTTCCTTTTTATTGGTAAAAAACTGAAGAATATTTGAGGTTTAATAGGCAGAGTTAAAAAGCAAATGTTGCAGAGGCAATAAAAAAAAAATCTTAGTATTTGCCATGTGTTCTGTAGTGGATCATTTTTTCAATACAAGGAAAGAACAAGGGAATAGTTAGACTCGAGAATGACAAATAAATTTCATTTTAACAGATGCAGATTTTTTCTGATGTGGTATGACAGAATAATAAGGATGGCTTGTAAAATATTAAATAGGAGCAGTATATCTCAGGTGTATGATAACATCCCCTAAACTCGTATTTTGTCATGAGGCAACTTTCCTAATTTGATACTATTTATTAAATTCAAAATAATAGAACTGGTGATTAAAATGACTGAGTGTTTATGGTTTCTTTTCTATTTTATGACCAGAACTAATTATTCCTCCATTATTAATCTAGGCTTCCAAATAACTTAGCCATTCACACAATTATATTTTACACGGTTGCATAGACTCTTTGATAAGCCATTCAACAGGCTCCATAAATTTACATTTCACAAAGAACAGTAGGACAAACACATTCAGAAAGGTTTTACAAGCTCCTAGTTCTTCACAATATATGTGATTGTCTAAAGTTGTCTTCGTAATTCTGTTTATTATTTTTAGAATTATGATTATTATTATTTTCTACATTATGTTTATCAAATAATGGGTTCTTCTGTGAACCCAAGTCAGATGAGGCTGTTCAACTGAACATCAGCTGAGCCACTAGCATATCAAACCCTCATTCTGGTGCCTTTTATCAGCATCTCTACTTAAGCTCTTCAGAGAACCTAAGTATGACGTTCAAAAGGCCTGTACCATGAGCTGTATCTCTATCCTTACCATCAAAGGTACACTTACTAGAGAGGGAGAGAGGCCATCTAACACCAACTACTTCTTGCATTTGCTGAGCAGAGCAGAGCAGAAACAGTGCTGACAGCACAAGGTACAGTTTTTTGTGTCAGAACTGTTTTTAATTCTCTGATCAAAGCAGATTTCTCTAGCAAAAAGAGTGTATGAAAATGCTTGTTTACTCATGTTTTAAACATAAAATATAAGAAAGAGAAAAAAATCATATCAATAGCAAAGACAACAAATCAGACAATAGCCTGCACACCTGACAACACAGAAAACTACCTTACATTACAGAGGCAAGCAGAAAGTCACCATTTGTGGTTAGAACCTCAGCATTTTCCTGGGCACTTTTATTCATTATGTTACTATGAAAGGAAATATTTTTTCCTATCAGAAATTTCTCACATGACATTAAATTACTGGTTAAATGTTAACATACTCCCACTGAAAGCAAATCACAGCAGCTGTCAAGAAGACAGGAGACAGGGCACCTAGGGATGTGGATTTAGGATCAATGGGACTAATGAGAAGGCCTGATCTTCTGTTTCATCTTTGATATCAAAAATTCACCATTGTCCACAGAAACATTCCAGAAATTTCTCTCTTGAGACTTACTTCAGCTTTAATAAGAAAATCTTAAATGTAAGAATAAGATGGAAGGGAATTGCAGCATTGTACTTACTGTGAACTTCAGGACAGTTGTGTATTGATCTGATTAAATCAAATCTGGGTGATGAAAATGGCAGCTGCTCTATTTTTTTAGTAACTATCCATGGGGGAAGAGCGAGTGCCATTTGCTTTGTTCCTGTTTTATGTCTGTTTCAGATTTCTCCAGGGTCTCTTTCCTGTCTACAGTTATTTTTAGATCAACTTACATATTTTTCGAGGCTGTTTCATACCTACAGCAAAACTGTACATAAGACAAAACTGTAAGACTATGCAGGTCTTATCATAAAAATAAGATGTGATAATATAAGAAGGCATCTTTTAACAGACCTTTTGTTAATTTCTAGTTGCAGCTCTTGCATCTAAAAATGAATTTGCTTTTAAAGGAGAATTTTTTACAACAAAACACATTATAGATAAGAATCATATTCATCTTAAATGTAGGTCTGCCAGCATAGTATTAGAAACATTAGGCATTAATTTAGGCCTGTAGTTCCCAGATTTAGCTGAAGGGAGCTACTAATCAGATTCAAAGAAATAATTTCCACATGTACTGCACTCATCTGGGAATATATAACCTCTGTGGTGGAAGCTGTCTATTATTAGGGACTAAAAATAGACTGACCATGTGACTGATGGAAAATATTTTAACTCTTTTTCTTTTTAATTTTTAATCAAGCAAACTTCAATATTTCTATATGTTTATCAGAATAATGGCATATATAGTTAGAGTGGAATTAATGTCACTTAATTTAAATCCATCACCCAGGCTCTTCTCACTTTCAATGGAGTGCAATACATGACTAATCATGCTCTGGAATTTTTCAGATGTCTGAAACTGAAGAGCCTTTCAAAGATAAATTTTCCTGAATATTGATTATAAAAGGATTTTAGGATAATTTGATTTAATTTAGAAGATCAATGTTAAAGAACAATGGGAACAATTACCATTTTTTCTATATGGTATATTTCATGGTTACTGTAGAATTCTCCAAGGACTGAAACTGGACTTGCTATTTTGGTTCTCTGGTCAAAGTTGCTGAAAAAGAAACACCTTCACTGAATCAAGCTGAGACATAACATTAGTTCAACAAATCTCTTCATTTTTACCTTGCACCTTGAAAGGGATCAATTCAAACACTGCAAAACAATGTTTGGGAACAGTCAAATTCTGAACATCTGATTGATTTGGATTTTATAATGCTCTCTCATTTATTGTGTACAAATATTCAAAAGGAAAGTCTTTAGCACTATGGTATGTTTGGAGAATAGTAATTTTTTTCATGCAAATAAATGCATTTTCAAACATTAAAAAATTATTTCTGCCAAAATAACAACACGTACTACTGTGATCACTGCAATGGCTGATTCAGCATAAATACCCCTGCCCTTGGAATTCCTTTCTCTGATGTTATTTAATGCTGCTCAATCAATTTTCAGGAAAAAATGGATATTTTAAAAAATGACTTGGCTGCTTGCCATAGGTGAAGTTTCTCCTTTTGCTGGAGGGCTCAAGGTTCTAGACTTTTTTTTTTCTCTCTCTTTTTTTGGCTCATTTGACCCATATATAACATTAAGCAGTTCCCTGGCTGACAGACAAGGCCATCTCATCATATGGTAAATGGTAATACACTCCATTACACAGTAAGCTTAAAATCACAGCCCCACTGTGAAGGCTGTGTTCAGAAATTAAGTGCCGCTCCTAAAAGATATCAGCCAGCAGCTAAATAAGTGAAGGAGAGCCCACCTAACCCAGCAGCAGTTTCAGAGGAACATCTTACACATACTCCATGGAGTGTTCTCCTTTGCATGATTGCACTTCTTTGTGTTCATTCTCTCCCATTCTATAACTACCTCTCACCTCTTAGATTTGGCACAGTCTGAAAATCACTTGTGGTCTCCTGTGGCCCCGGTGCGATAACTGTGCCNGCTCTTCTTTTACCCCTCATCCCTTCCCTGCAACTAGACATGCACTTGAAGCTTTTATGTAGAAAAGTACTAATATTTACCCATGGAAATGCCATAGTTTGATGAAAAACAACATTTCTTTTTTTTCACCTATATTTGTTCCACTCTCTCCTCTCTTTGATATTTTCTCCACCTTTTCATCAATATCTAGTGCTAGAGTTATATAAACAGCTGCTTTGTATGTAGTTGGCCACAGAAAATGTTTGTCTTAAAGTCTGGAGAATGGCATAGAGAACTTTAGATTATATAAAATACATCTAACCTCTTTACAGGTATAAAGTGTGATAGTTCCTCTCAGGACAGAGTATAGCCAAATCAGGGAAGCATTGCATGCAGCCCACTCAGATGAGATATATAGGTGTATATAGATAGATCATATCTCACACAGCCTACACTTTTTGAAAAGTAGCAAGAATGAAAAGTAAGTCTAGCAACCTATGATAATTACAACAACTCAGAAGAAAAGCAGGGTGGACTCAAATACAGGAATTTTTTAAGGAAGATAAAAAAATGATTGGAGATAAGGGAAGAAATTATTGGCAGGAGAGGTTTAGAAAAAAAAGGAAATGTAGTAGGATTCACATAGTATATATAATCTCAAGGGCATTATCTAGTTAATATTTATAATTTTAATTAGTTATATGTTATATGTGTGAAAGTCTGAACCTTTGTCGAAAGAGACAGTGTTAAGTTTGGATGGACTGACATACCATTATATATCTAATAACTGTATTATTCTATGGGCCTGAGTTAGCCCCTTCCCACTGCTTCACACTGTGCTTTATGGGCACATCAATACAGTTAGAACTACCTCACCTATTTCAGCATGATGCTTCAAAGGGCCATGGCAGAATTTGATGACCGGGATGGTATCTACATTAGATATCATACTGATGGAAGCTTATTTAACCTAAGGCGTTTGAAGGCCCATACTAATACCATAAACCATCTTGTCTGGGAGCTGCTTTATGCTGATGACGCTGCCCTGGTTGCCCATTCAGAAGTAGCTCTGCAGTGTTTAACATCCTGCTTTGCAGCTGCTGCTGAGCTTTTTGGGCTAAAAGTTAGCTTAAAGAAAACAGAAGTTTTACAACAATCTGCACCTCAGGAAGCTTTTCATCATCCTCATATTATCATTGGCGATTCAGAACTTAAATCAGTCCAACAGTTTAACTACCTAGGCAGCCTCATCTCCTCAGATGTTAAGATTGACAGAGAGATAGACAGTAGGTTGGCAAAGGCATATAGTGCTTTCGGAAAACTCTGAAAAAGAGTCTGGTGAAATAAACACTTGAAGAAAAGTACAAAGATCAGTGTTTATAGAGCCATTGTGTTCTCTACTCCTTTATACGGTTCCGAATCANCCATCAGCACGCTTGTAAAAAGCGCTTATGAAGAGCGTGGATGGAGCCCTGCCCGAATCTTTATTCGTGAAGCCTAGCCATGATATGAGAATGCTTTTACATATCACTCTTCTTTGTGAATCCAATTGAATATGCATGATAATATATTTATCATAGGAATTTGTATAATGTCTATCTTTCCCATTTTTTCTACTAAATGGAGAACAATGAAAGAAAGATGAATGCTTGTATGGATATCTGAAACAATATTCCTATCTTTTCCTTTCTCAAGTGGAAATGAATATAATTCTACGTTCAACAGAAAAATAAAAAAAATTCAACAAGTAATTTGGTCAGGAGACTCTCTACTACTTAACCAACTCAGATAAAAGGCCAAAAGTTAGATATTTCCTTAAACTGAGCTATTGCAAGAAATTTGCTGCCTTAGACATCTTTCAATGAACACCCATAAAAATGACAAATTTAGGTAATTTTTCAATAAAAAGTGTGATTTAAAACCCAGGTATAATGCCACAATGGGTAATGGAACTGTTATTGAAGTGTAATTCCATACTTTAAACAAAAAAGTCAAAGTTTTGTAAGAAAAATTGATAATAGTCACCATAATTTCAAATATTTAAGGTATTTAAGAAAATGTAGTCAAAACAAAAGAGGAACAGGATACCATACAAAAGGAATTAGATGATCTGAAATATTGTGGTGACAGAAATGTGACTGAATAAAACAGACTGAAATGTAACATCATGAGCTTTAGGCTTTCTGTTATATCAAGAATGTCTCCATAAACTGAAGTCCTACAAGATGCATCATCTGTAAATATGGAAAGCCTAATCATACCACTGTGTAGGGCTTAAAGAGATAGGATTTATAATCATGTGCATTGGCTTGGTCATCTTTATTGAAGTACATGTAAAATACAGAAAAGCAAGAGCTAGACAGGTGTGCCTCTCATATGTTTAGTGACATCCTGAAGTACAGCAACATTGCAGTCCTGTATGAGTTAATATTTAATTAGAGAAATTGGAGAGCTTTGTAAAAAGAAAGGAATATTCAAATATTTGCATGAAATTTCAGCAACTTTAAATGATTGACATTTCAAATAGTTAATTCCAATTATTTTTACTTGCTTGGGTTCTAAAATTATTTAAAAGTTTGGTTTTCTTTTTTAATTCATCATTTCTTCCTGCCGTAATACATAATAGTACAGATTAAAGGACAACTGTTCACTGTTCTTTTTGCTATAGTATTCAGAAGTATTGTCTCACTGTAAAAGGAGAAAACTACTTTATTCCAAGTGTGAACTATGACTGTATTTTCAAGTGTCCTTGGAAAAGTTAGCAGGAAGATGTAAAATTATGAATTTTCAAGAACACAGTTGAAGTTATAATTCAAACTTTATTGTCAATAAAAAGACAACCTCAGCATTTGACGTCCTATTTAGTAATAGGCTTGATTGACAAAGTTGTAAACTCCAGAAAGATTCAGAGTATTCCTGACACTTTGAGCAGCTATGATTTGAGAAGATTGCTTCAGCTTCACAATTGCAGACAGATTTTGAGAAGACCTCAAGGCCAGATTAACTACTCATCATCTACAACTGGAAGCAATTCTTGAAAAATATGTATTTTGTATTATATAGACAAAAAATGAAGGGCAGTACTTAGCAGCTCCAATCATAATATGCATTACCCACTGCAATCTCTTTTGACACTCTGGCCAATTAATTTGAGTCCTAAATTGAAGGTGATTCTTTAGAAAACCTGATCTCAGTCAGAGGTGCTAAGTCTTTACCAGCTTTTACCATTTTGATCTTAATGAGATTCAAAGTCACTATTTTTGAAACCTAAAGAAAACCTAAAAAAGGTTTGTATGATCAGCTGCATTTTTAAATGCTGTATGATGTATATATGCATAAATAGATGTATCTATATCTATATGTTGCCTATTTAGTCTTATCTGAAAACTCTGAAGGATTTTTCAAACTTAAGGACACGAGGATTCTAATTAATTAACTGCAGCAAGGTATCTGACACAACAGAATCCAAACTGTGATTGGAATTTGCTTCAAAAGTCAAGTTATCATGATCACTTCTTGGATTTTTTTAAATTCTGATTTTTTAGTAATTCATGTGTTCATTAGAAAAAACAAACAAACCATAAAACAAAACAAAACAAACAAACAAACAAAACCCCACAAACAAAAAACCTCCCCAAGAAACAGCTTTGCTTTCATTTCACTATATTATATAAAAACACAGTTCAAGCATGTTGTATCGTATCTCTTTCCACTTTTGCACAAGTACAAGTAAATATATAAATAATTTTTAGGCTAGTGGCAATAAATAATTGACTTTTGAGGGCAAAGTTCTTATGCCAGGAAATGCTCAGAGCGAAAAGGTTTTCCAGTTGCAATAGCTAGGTTGTGGGATGAAATCTAATTTGAGGTGTATCCTCAAGCACTGATTTTCTTCAAATTAAGGAGACCAACAAATTTTATTGGCCATTCAAGACACTGTAGGATAAAATGTACTGAAAAAGATTCAACATCACTTGTGAATACCAAACGTGCATTAAGAGACCACTAGCCAGAAAACTGTTCAAAAAAGCTAGATCAAGCTACAGGAGGAGGGGTTGACTTAGGAGTGGGCTTAATATGCTTTACTCCAGGATCCATTGATGCAAATGTATATACTGTTTCTAGATTGGAGGTATTTCTGTCATAATATGTATACTATATTGACTACAGTCACAAGGGCACCTCTACAAACTCATTACCTCATTACAGTCATTTTTTGCTATATTTTTGTTTTTGTTTTCTGGTTTTGTTTTGTAGCTTTGGTTTTGTTTCTTAATTCAGAAACCTTGAGTATAAATATAGGAAACATTAAAGAATGTTCGTATTTAGTACAGAGCAACTTATTTCAGGAGACAGACCTTATTTTCTTCATATAAAGAATAATAGAATTAACATGTTTTTCAGTGAAGAATCAGACAACCCTAATCCATACAAAAGCAATGGAAGAAACTCTAGGAGATCTTTTTCTTTAAGGTCTTTTAAAAAGTTTTTTTATGGTGGCATCAAGAAAGAAGCTCTAAGACAGACAGAGATGACTGCTCTATCAAGATCATTAAAAGAGTCAATGTTAGGCATGATGAGACTGAAATAATATTTTAGAGTTNGCTTTACTCCAGGATCCATTGATGCAAATGTATATACTGTTTCTAGATTGAAGGTATTTCTGTCATAATATGTATACTATATTAACTACAGTCACAAGGGCACCTCTTAACCTCTACAAACTCATTACCTCATTACAGTAATTTTTTGCTATATTTTTGGTTTTGTTTTCTGGTTTTGTTTTGTGGCTTTGGTTTTGTTTCTTAATCCAGAAACCTTGAGTATAAATATAGGAAACATTAAAGAATGTTCATATTTAGTACAGAGCAAATTATTTCAGGAGACAGACATTATTTTCTTCATATAAAGAATAATAGAATTAACATGTTTTTCAGTGAAGAATCAGACAACCCTAATCCATACAAAAGCAATGGAAGAAACTCTAGGAGATCTTTTTCTTTAAGGTCTTTTAAAAAGTTTTTTTATGGTGGCATCAAGAAAGAAGCTCTAAGACAGACAGAGATGACTGCTCTATCAAGATCATTAAAAGAGTCAATGTTAGGCATGATGAGACTGAAATAATATTTTAGAGTTGAACACATAACAGGGAATGAGAACCTGGTATCACTATTGGATAGCCATTCCTCAGCTAATATGCAAAATTAACAATGTAAGTACAGAAAATTCAGGCACAGTCTGAAAAATCCCTTGGGGTCTCCTGTGGCCCCTGGTGCGATAACTGTGCCGACAGCAGAGGGAGCATTAAACTCATTGCCCACGGGAAAGTGTGGGGAGTGATACCTAAGTTCCTATAATCCTTGTATGGGTAGGATGAGCAAATTACCCTTCTGGCAGTCATCCTAGGAGAGGCACAACTCTGATTCCAAACCAGGGCAGACGGAGCTTGTTTAGCCCTGTAAGGCCTTCCATCTAAGAGGTTAAACCTCTGTCCTAAGGACTTCGCTGCCAGCATCCAAGCTTGCTAGGCCCTGGCAGATGAACCTTAGGACTAAAGGGTGGGTCCAGCTCTGTGCATGCTGTGTCTCACCTAAAAAAATCCACTGCGCAGGCTCGAGAGTGCTATCCGCTATCCTCTTTTTATCAGCGCATTTGGAAAAGGCGCTGTTGAGGAGCATGGATGGAGCCCTCCCTGGATCTTCATTCGCGAAGCCTAGCCATACATAAGTACAGAAAATACATTTTCTGTATTCAGTTTATGTTGTTTATTGTGTAAGTACTTATTTCAAGCTGTCCACACTCCTCATATGTATGTGGATACAAAAAAGAGGCAATGGAAACACAGTTATCCAGATGAGTTGCTAATTATTGACTCTCGTTCAAATTCAAAACTTGATTTAATTGTTGCAGACTTTTAAAGATTCTGAAAACTATCATCAGTAATTTTATCTAAACCTCAGCCACAGTGTTGCCTACAACATTAAGCAAAAATAACTATTGAAGAGAAAGGCCCAACATTTACATCTTTCCTTTAAAGCGCTGAAATTCACTGGAGAAAAAATAATATACCAGATATGAAAATGTCCTGTACCCAGAAATTAAACAAAGTACAGATGATATAACAAATAAAACGTCCAACACAGAATTCCATGCCTGAGAATTATAAACATAAATCAAATTATCAAAAAAACCAAATTTGAGTGCACATAATACAAGATTATTTTTACCTGCTGGACTCTCTCTAGTAGTTTCTTGGATCTCTTGAACTGAGGAGCCCAGAGCTGTACACAATACTCCAGGTGTGGCCTCACTAGGGCAGAGTAGAGAGGGAACTGAACCTCTGTCAACCTGCTGGCCACACTCTTTTTGATGCATCCTAGGAGACCATTGGCCTTCTGGGCCACAAGGGCACTTTGCTGACTGATGATTAACTTGCTATCCCCCAAGATGCCCAGGTCCTTCCCTGCAGTGCTAAGAACAGAAAGCGTTCTCACATTGTATTAGCAGAACAGAGAAGCAGGAGCACAGAAAGTGGATGAGGAAAAACTTGTCATCAAAGAGTTTTGAGGAAAATACTGCATTGACAATTGATTAAAAGAAAAAAAAGCTCATGGAACATGTTTCCCATTACAAAATTCATTTAATGAAAAGAAAACATTTGGTAAAATCTATTAAAAATCATTTTTGCTAAATATATACACCATCTCATAGTATTTATTTTGCAAAAATATTCATTCTAGTTATGTCAACGTGATATGTAATTACAGAACTGTGTTATGCAAAAGTCATATTACTGAATTACATAGAAAAAGAAATCTGAGAGTAAATGATATTTATGTATTTTTATTAGACATTTTGAAATGCCCTTTTGGAAACCTAGGAAACAGAGAAATTTCCTGAGTATCTAAAATATCCTGACATCTTAACTGAAACATCTGAGACTACTGTTTAGAAACCCTGTGTGTCAAGTGAGTGCTGCAAATATGCCAAAAATGAACTGAAAATCTCTTATAAGCCCCAAAATAGAGTTAATAATTGAACCTACTTGCAGTTTACATTTGGGAAGGAAACTATTATCTTTTTATAAGTGTGTGTTCAATATTGGCCCATAAGGAACTTGGTCTAGAAGGCAAAGTAATAACTGACTATGACCTTATATGACACAAACATGCTATCATTAATGTAAGATTGAAGATCAGAAGTCTCAGAAATAAGTTACATGACTAAAACATTATTTTTAATTAGCATGTAAAAGAAAGTATCCATTATTACATATAAAGAGAACTACTAAAACATTTTATGTGTCCACTGTGGATTCATGAAAGTCGTTAATCTCCGTTGGAAAACCTTTTGGTGAAGCTGTCAGTTTTAAATCTGAAATGAAAAAGGAGGACTGTCAGGTCGTGAGTCTGGAGAAAGACAAATCTGAACAAAAAGCAATGGGCTCAACAAGTGTTTGGAGGAGGAAACGAAGAAAAACAAATACAAACTGAGTTTTGAGGAAGCTGCTTTTTCTTTGTTTTCAAGAGTATGCATCAACACATGTAGAAGTTCTTGCCCTTAAGCCTAGAACTCTTTTTGTGTTTTGTTTATTTTGGGTTTTTTTAGCAATCTTACAGAGCAGTGGCAGATATTTTGTTGTAATGGGTGTAACTTGAGTCTGAAAAAGAAAAGCTTTGCAGAATTTTGATGTGTAACAAAGGCTATTAATTTGTTTTTGCAAATAAGTATCTGACAGAAATTTCATGTAGTCACTCGAAGTCATCATAAGCTCTCTACAACACATCAGGGTTCCCCCTGGGTTTTGCATACATCTCAGTACCTACACCCTTCTCTGTTGTCCTCTGAAAGGCTAGAAGCAAAACCCCTTGGAATCACCTCCCCAAAACTAGAGGTCACTTCAGGTTGCTGGGAAATCAGGCAGAATAAGAAGAGATGGAGAAGGGAGGATAAGGAAAGCACAAAGTGAACACAGCTGAAAACCTGAAAGATAAAGGATGGAATGAAAAACAGTGAAAGCAGCTTTCAGTTGCTCTGTATGATCCTGATTCAGACTGGTCAACAGCAGTAGAACTGCTTGTGGTTAAGAACACACACACATTGGCTGAATGTGGACTTAAATTTTAGTTTGATCAAGTGAACCATGATGGCTGGAAAAATCTCAAAGAACTGTAAGTCATTCTAAGATATCTGAAAGCAAAAATATTTCAGAAGTAAATAATAGTAAGAGTCCTCATAGAATTCAGTTTTAGAAATACTTTGTAAATACCTAGTGTGATTTGAAGATTTAAAACCTCATACTCCCATTATTCTCCCAGGTTGCTTTTCCCTTAACATTTGCTATTTGGGCTACATTTGTTGTGATGATTAATGATTTTTGTATGTGGGTAAGTAGGAAACCACATTAATTGTGGGAGTCCTTGGCCATGTTTCATTCTCTTGATCCAGCTGAAAATTCAATCTAGCTGGAAAGAAAACCACAGAATATGGACTGGAGGCAACCAAATTGCTATTGTTTGAGGCACCCAGTCATCTTAATGAAATTTAAATATTTTCAGTCTATATTTCATGGATTTGAATGTTCAGTTCCTCATCAATATAAATATATGGAAAGCAGCCATGACAGAGAAATCAGCAATGTGTTAGCCTTCTGTTTAACATTATTTATGTGTTTACCCACAAACTTGCATGCTTCTCTAGACATATGTATCTACAGATGTAATCTCTTGGCCCACAATACACACAGCTGTTTTATTGGCATCATGGAAAAAGTGAAAACCAGCTCTATTTCCCATACTGCATTTTGTATTTATTATTTCAAACATGACTTCCCTTACCTAACACCAGTTCACTGAAAGTTAAGATTAATAAGACCGTTGTCTATGTTTCTGTGGTGGTCAACAGAGAAAGATAACCTGTTGTAGCAGGGAATTGTCCTTTTCATATACTGGAACAACTAGAAAAATGTTTAGGCAACTGCTTTCAATTTTTTTTTTCTAATATTAAAAGAAATAGTGTTTTTATTAAAATGTTTTTATCAGCATCTGGAATGTCAATCGCATTTTTGCATGTTTGCATGTTTGATCATTAAGCATGATCAGAAACACTGGCTCCAATTACAAACCTGTGCTCTGCCAAAGCAAATTGTAGAAGTATGTTTTATTTTGAGAGGACCTGTTTTGGAGTGCAAATGCTCCTGTCTCCTCAAAGTCATGACAATACCTCTTCTGGTGTCTTACTTGATAAGTGAAAATTTGTTCAAGTAAGAAATTCATGTAATTAAGTAAAATCAGCATAAGTTTTGATGACGTTAGAGAATTTAAGAAGTGTGGGTGGTGTTACCATAGTAAAATCCACTTTCCACAATCTAGTTGTTTAGCTCCCTAGAGTATCTTTCATATCTTTTAAAGGAGTTGCCGATTCTTATTATTATTTTCCTAGCTGTGCATTATTATGTGCATTTGTAAGAAAAAAGCTTTTGTGATTGAGAGTCCATTAGTTTCTTCCTTTAAACCACATCTGAAGATAGAATCTGAGGGTGTTTTCATTTTGTTTTTAATGACAATTCATCTGGTTCCTCTAAATGTTGGGATGATGATATAAACACTGGATTATGAGTTTGAGCTGAGAATAAGCAGTGGTAGCAGATGGACTCTTGAAAAACAAAGATCCTATTTTCATGCAAATGTTCCTAGTAGTAAATAACAATGGAAAATACATATTGAAAAATATATAATATAGAAACAGAACGACTTGTAAACAGAATGCTTTTAGAGTCAGCTACTCTTTAAAGTAAACTACAATAGAGCAACTCCAGAGACATATTACATGATTCAGTATAATTACTGGCTTGTTCAAGTAAATGCATTTTATCTGATTCTAATCTGAATCCATCAATTCAACTATATGGTTCCATGCTATGCATTGTATTTCGGAAAAAGTGCAATACAGAAACATGGAAAATACACCTTCACAATTTTATACAGTATTCGATGATACGAAAGAAAATTGCAGTACAGAAGGGATTTTTGGCACAAATAATGTTTTCAGAGTGATGAAGAGTTTGGAGACATTGTAACATTTATTATCTTTTTTTTTTTTTTAATTAAAAAACAAACACAGAAATTTAGTTTGTTACTGTTTGCAGTACTTTTTATTAATTTTCTTCGAGCACTTCCAAATGTGATTTTCACTTCTTCAGAAAGTTCCCAGAAAAAAAAAATCTTTTGAACACCTAGATATAATTTTGCACATACTTTACACTATTTGTAAAGTGTTTCTTTCCTAGAAAATGTCCTAATCACCAAGCTATACAATATTATGATATCAGAGGTATCAGTCAAACAATCTTCACTCAACCCTTTTTAAGTGGGACATGACAAAGGAAGAGAATATCAAAATTAATTAGGCCAGGGGAAGAGTACAAGAAAAATTCTAGACAAATGTATAGTTCAAACAGTCGGATAGAGAAGTCCGGCATTTTTTTTTCCGTGTGTTGTGAGTGCTTTTTTTACGTAACACATATAAATGGACTTGGAAACTGGAACATGATATAGCTCAGTGGGTTGAATCATATTGTTATTGCTTCTCTTTCCACCTCAAAATAATTTGAATTTTTTCCATCAGAAAGAAACAGATCATTTTCAAAATGAAGGATAACGAATAGATGCCTCAGTACAGTATGGTCTCTAGCTAGATGGTCACAAGAAACTTAAAGATATCAAATTGTGTCCTCTCGTGCTGAATAAAGAACTTGGGATAAAGTGGATCAGGGAAAGTGTGGATCTCCTGTCTAATGGCTACGTATGGAAAGTTACATTTGTGTGTTATTTTTTTAAAACTATGTAGATGCTGCCAACACATAGAGCTGGAAGCCACTGTGCAGCTGGAAAGCTATGAGAGCATTGTCACTGAGACTTAGTGGGATGAAACACATGATGGGGCATCCACTACTTCTCCAAGAGTCTCTTGGGATGATTACAGCTCTCCGTGCTGCTTTTCCAGCAGATGTCAGGGTGGTTAGAGATTCCAGCAGGATTAGAGATTGTAAGCATGATGCTTTCTGTAGCTGAAGAACACTTTGTCAACAGGCTCCCCAAGATCAGTAGTCCTGCAATAATTACCACTCATGAGGTTTTCTTTGTTGGCTTGGACTCTGTATTTTTACCCACAAACTTTCAACATGTTCATCATCGTTTTTTGAAGACAGCTCTATGTAGTCAGTCCATTTTTTTTTACATAGAGAGCAACAGCCTCCTTCTCCACATGACTTTCATAGTCTGTCCCTCTGAAAGAGTTTATAGTCATTGATTGCAGCACTCCAACTATGTGATTTATCCCAAGAAGTTTCAGTGACTGTGAATCATGGCTTTCCAACTGCATTGTGGCTTCCAGCTCCTCCTGGTTGTTACCCATGCTGTGTGCATGATATGGAGATGTTTAAGCCTCACTGTCGACCATTTCACCTTTTTGATGGAACATTTTTTGAGAGTTAGGGGAAATTCCTCACTGCTGTGCTAGATGTGCTCATCCATCCTGTCGCTTGCGATTACACAAATGTTAGAGCTTTGGACCTCACCCCTCAAGTTCATTGGTTTAAAGCCTGAGTCACTAAGTTAGCCAAACTGCCAGCAAAGATTCTTCTCATATGAGGAATGGCTGAAATCATTAGACCTGTTCAGTGTGGAGAAGAGAAGACTAAGAGGGGGAACCTCATTGCAGTTTATAACCTCCTTACCAGAGAGGGAGGAGTGGGGGGTGAACTCTTCTCTTTGGTGAACAGTGACAGGACACAGGTAAATGGCATGAAGCTGTCCTGAGGGAGGTTCAGGCTGGATGTTAGAAAGAAGTTTTTTACGCAGAGAGTGGTGGAGCATTGGAACAGGCTCCCCGGGGAGGTAGTCATGGCTCCAAATCTTGTGGAGTTTAAGACACACTTAGACATTGCGTTTAGTCACCTCATGTGACCTTGGGGTTGTCCTGTGCCTAAATGGGAGTTGGACTTGATGATCCTTGTGGGTCCCTTCCAACTCGGGTTGTTCTGTGACTCTTCCTTTTCTAAATAGGTGAATTCAGGTAGGATTCTGGATTCAGGTAGATCTGTTGGGTTTTTTTTTTTGTTTTGGTGTTTGTTTCTTGGTTTTGTTTTTGGTTTTTTTTTTGTTGTTGTTGTTTTTATTGGGTTTTTGTTTGTTTTGGTTTTTTTCCCCAGTAAGGCTCCAGGCAAAAAGCATTAGTAGACAATTGTAGCTTTATGCTTCAGTTTCCTTATATGAACTGAGGAGGATCAGATTCCCCTCTCATGTCTTTGCCTCCTTTCTCCACACCCTAATCTGTTCTCTCTATGATTTCAGGGCAAAACTGGCATCAAAGTTGTGTATACTTCTACAAAACTTCTTAGTGGAATCTTTAAAAGTACTTCGAGGAATAATATTTCAAATGGGTAAAATAGTGGGTTATACTCTCTTGTGGCGTAAGAGGGAAGATTTTTAACAAAGATCTCTCAATCCTCTATTGTATTTTTAAATGACTTGTGTGGATAACAGGATAATTTTACTTTACCTATTTGCTATCTATATCATAGAAATTCCTTTCTCCTGATGAGCTGTGCGCAGAAAGAGGCTTGTGCTAGTATTCAGTGGTAGTTTTTATATAATCCGTTTACTTCCTTGAAAACTCTTTCAATCCCATAGGCTGGTATTGATCTTATTTTAATCAATTGACCACAATCTTATAGAAAAACACAAATAGTTGACACACTAATGAGAATTACTGACCCCTTTCAATTGAATACTTGACCAGTCAGTGGAACACTCAACAAACCTCAATATTCATCACTAGCAGTAATTACAATCAATACAGAGGTTAACTGCTAATGCTGTTTGAAAGATGGATACAAGGGGGATTGCTTAGGAGATACAAAGGGGCAGGTACAGTTGTTCCACATGCAGGCAGGAAGGCTGCTGGTTACAATGAGTAATTGGATCATACAACTTTTTCTGTAAAGGTGCTCTTTCTTATGCATAAATCAGAATGAGTGGTTTCAGTGGACTGACAGAAAAATAAAAATAAACTTTCTTCAAAATATTTCTTTCACCCTGGAAGCTGAATTCCTTATAACTCTGATGGCACAAGGTATGAGCATGAATATTGGCTTTGAACTAGTGAACTTTTTTCCTTATAAGATTATTACAAAGGCTAAAACATAAAGATACTGTGGACTTTCAGAAGCAGATGTAGATAGTAGAAACTAAATCTATAAACTCAGAGCAATATTAAAGAAGGAGAGGAAAAAAAATTCCTTGAACATAGACAAAACAGTATCAGCAGGATCCTCTTAGGCTTATTTTCTCAACTTTTTTTTTTTCTCATGAATACAGAGAAGTGTTAAAATGTGTTATAAATTACTATGAAATTCCTCAAAAAAAAGATCATGATATTGTTCTTTTTAAATACATTTGCAGCAGTTTTCTTGGTGCCATTAAGTAGAAAAATATTTTCTTATGCTATAATGGATGTCTAATGCTTTCTTTGATGTTACAGTGTTTCAATTTTGTGGAATGTCATTTGTCCCAACATGTAAAGTATTTCCTACATGTATTGATATTAGGATATTAATCTAATTTAACCTAAAAACTATTTTTCAGAAGTGTGTTAGAGGAAAAAATTATAAAATATTAATATTAAATGTCTCCAACAATTTGAATACTGTTAAAGACAGGTAACACAATCTGGATTTAACCTCAGTGGTTGTTTCCCAGCAAAAAAAAAAAAATATGTTTGCAACAACTATGAGACCTGAAATAAAGGAAGAAAGAAGAATTTAACATTCAGAGATAAAAAAAAAAAAAAGTATTTTTAGTCTGCTGTTGTTAGCTATTTGGAAATTAGCCTCCCAAAAATTAACAGAGGCATTGTATATCATTGTAAATGTTCTCTGGAACTTTCCATTCCCTTCTCCCCCTTTTTTTTTTCTAACTGTTTCTGAAAGTTCTTCAGTAGTCTCTTTGGCATCCTTTTCTCAATGCCAAAAATATATCTATTCAGCTACCATCTTCATGCTCCAAGGTCATTCATAAAGTTCTTAGCTTCAAATAGGCATATTTTTTTTCTGTTTCAGAGTAAGATTTTTATTTCTTTCGTTGACATTTTCATATCTCAGGCTCAATTCAGTGAAAACTTTTGTTGTTACCTTTTTTTTTTAATTTTTCCCTTTTTCCTTCTTTTTTTTTTTCTTTTTAATCTTTCTAGTTCTTCCTACCCAGTTTTCACTTCTGTTTCCCTTTTTCAGTACCTAGACAAACATCATTTTGCACGTGACTTGTTTATAGACTGTATCCTCAAAACTTTAGTAGTTATTAATTCATGTAGAGAAAAACAAGGAAGAGAAAGATCACCTCCCAAACACTCAACCAGAAACAACCATGAACTGCATTATCCTTAATTCTTAATTTATTTATTTTTGCATGCTAACAAAGAAAGAGTCAGCACATTCATGCGTGAAAATACTTTTAGAAATCATAGAATCATAGAATCATAGAATGGTTAGGGTTGGAAGGGACCTCTGGAGGTCATCTAGTCCAACCCCTCTGCACTGGGCAGGGACATCCCCAACTAGATCAGGTTGCCCAGAGCCCTGTCAAGCCTCGCCTTGAATGCCTCCAGGGATGGGGCCTCAACCAATGTTTTGTTTTGTTTTGTTTTGTTGTTTTATTTTTCTCCTTAGTAATATGTATTGTTCACTTGTTCTTTGACTGATGCGTAGAATATTATGTAATAAATATTTTCTAGCACAATTAAAAACATGCTGGATGCTGATTTTTCTGGCAAACTTTTTCATCATATGTGAAAAGCTTTTCATTTTATGTGCACTAGATTGATTATAAGTAAGTACTTTTAAAATTTATATAGGCTTGATTACACATTCTTGGATATGGGAAAACATGATATTCCTTTGCTTCACAGTAATGCACGACTCTCTTATTTGTGAGAGAGTTGACTGTTCTGTCTGTTTTAAAGCATGTCTTCTATGATATTTTACTTTTTCTTTTGGTGGTCCTGAAATAAGTCAGTGATATTCTGATTGCTTACTGAAAGGAATATATTCAGTTCTACATGGACTTCTGCAAGGACTTTGACATGGTTCCTCACAATATCCAGAAGGAAGAGTTCTGGTATTTGTCTTCCTGAGTCACCATTATGCGTAACAGAGCCCTCTTTTCAGGTCTTTTCATAGTGGTGCTCAGTGAAAGGACAATGGGCAATTGACATAAACAAGAATACAAGAACTTTCACCTAAACATAAGGAAAAACTTCTTTCCTTTGAGGGTGAGGGAGCATCGGAACAGGATGCCCAGAGAGATTGTGGAGACTCCTTCTCTGAAGACTTTGAAAACCCACCTGGATGCATACCTGTGTAACCCGATCTAGGCAAAGCTTCTGTAGCAAGAGGATTGAACTAGATGATCTCCAGTGGTCCCTTCCAACTCCTACCAATCTGTGATTGATTCTTTGATGTAGCACTAGGAATATTAATGGACACTAATCAGAGAAGATGTCCTCCAAGACATTCAGCCACATATCAAGGAAAAGGTAGCAAAGCAATTGGGAAAAGAGAAAAATCAATGAAATATCCTTAGTAAATTTCTAAGTTTATTTCCTCTTCCAGAGGTAAATTAAAACCCAAACAACTAAGGTGACATTACTAAAATCACAATTTATGAGTAAGTTCAAATCTATCAAGACAGCTGTGAGCTCAAATCAGTTCTGGAGTTTTTGGGCCTGTAAAATTTCATCATCTCATTCATCAATAAAAATCTTCACATTCAGCTGGTGAAATATTTTTCAGCTTTAAAAAGTGATGACAACTGGTGTAAAGGTGAAGCAAAGATCGAGCTCATCTTCGAAACCGGAAGCCAAATGGAGTCTTAGCCTTCGGCTAGTGTAGACAGAGGAGCAGAAATGAGAAATAGATGGGTACTTAAAATCTAACTGCCTGAGAGGAAGAAACTAACCTTTAAATAGGTCTCATTCCAATTCTTTTCACATAGAACCACCTGGAGATGCATGTTATATGCCCCTGGTTAGTGTTTCATTTTATATGCAATTAGTTATAAGTGCTTTCTTTCTTTCAAATTTTCAAAACTATTACTGTTACAGAAAGTCTAAAATTCAAGTATCAAAACAAATGCTCAAAGGCACCGTATGACCAACATTTCCTGTGTTGTGTAAAAACATGTAATTGAATATTTATCTGTTACACATGTTGTCTGTTGAGAATGTAGAGACTAGAATATACCAAGAATATATGTTTCTTAGTATGTGTTTCATAGTATATGAATATATATGAATATATAGGAATATATCAAAAACGGTCCTTTTTATTTATTAGTGTATTTATACTGGCAATGTTATTTGAGGCTCAAGTTCAAGCCAACACCACATTCATATTAAAACTCACAATTAAGCTCAGGAGATTTGTAAATGTTATAACCCCCTTTTTGATAAATTTCATTTCAAAACATTTTTATCATTCAATTATCTATTAAAATATATTTCCTCATATAGCATTATATTTTACCTGAATTCTGAAAAAAAAAATTAAATATATATATTTCACAATATTTAAGTAGATTTTTTCATAAGTATGCCTTCTTAAAGATTCTCAATTTGAAATTATTACTCTTAACAGAAACATTATTACTAAAAGCAAATTTGTATACACTGTGATTATGATGCACTGAAAGTAAAGTGAAAGGAGCTATTTCCTCTTCCTGAAGTCGTACTGTTTCATTCTACAAAAATGAGTTGAATCATCCTTTAAAATCTCATTTAAAACTTATTAGACATAAGTGAATATCCACTATCCTTTTCTGTTTATGCTACTGTAGTATTATGTTCTCCTTGTCAGTGTAAAACTTTGAAGACCTTAGGAAGTACCTTTTCTAGTTACAGAAGACTTAACTGTAACTCGACTGGATTTTTGTTAGTGATAAGGCTTCAGAGTAGTGACCAGTTGAATATCACCAGATATCTATAGAAATTCAATTTCAAAACATGCAGCCTTTCAATAAAATGTTGATTTACTTAAAGATATTCTAAATTCACTGCTTTGTGCTTAAAGTCATATCTGTTTGAGTTGAAAGACCTAGTCTGTTTTACAGGGTGTCCTGTATCTGCATTATGGCTCTAAAATACCTATATATTTCGTTTATGCAAAACATACACATAAATATGTAGAATTTTAATGTGACTATCTAAACAAAACCATGTCACATATATTTCTTATTTACTTCCCTGTGTCCTTTTCTTATAGTAGCAGAAGTCAGAAAAATTTCAACATGTCCAAAGAATAAAGATGAAAATAAACTACATTATTTCTTCAGAAAAATCAGAGGACTTTTTCTTGTTGTTCAAGGGTATGCAAAGATTTCAGTCAGTTCTCATCCTATTCAAATAATTTCATTTATCTGTTATAAAAATACCAGTCTCCAATAACTACAAATACTTGTTTCATGCTAGAAATGCAAGAACTTTTTGAACCAAGCATACTAGTCAGCAAAATAAAATTGTAGACTTAATTTCATTGTATTAAAATAGGTTTCTTCCCTGCTCAATTTGCAGGATTTATTCCTGTCCCTTTTGATTCTCTTTATTGTCTCATACGTTTTCTGAGAATTCCTTTATTTGTGGCTCATTTTTCATCCCAGCACTACATATAGTGTTCTTGTTCCAAATAGAGTCACAATTATAATACAACTTTCATTATGATTTTGTCTTGTTTCAGTGTGATGAATATATTTTCTGTTACCTATGCCTTGTCATTCTTCTAAAGTCTAATTCCTTTAATTCTGAATAGAAAAATGTTCATAGTGATATATCAGGATGATACATTGGTTGTTACGTGTGTCTATAAAACATACTCCTTAGCCTTCATAACACTAATGGATTTAGAAGGAATGGAAGGTTAAGTCTTATGGTAAAGTCAGATTCTTAAACTATATCTACAGTCTCCTACTATATTTGCCTTTGCCATTCAAACCAGAGAAAAGGTTCTACAGATTTGATTTATGAAAGCGCATCTCTTCCAGCAGAACCTGAAAAATGTCTCCCAATGAATTGTATAGAAATAGCAGGCACTCACAGTACATTTTTAAATGTAGATATTATATATAACTTGAAAAGGTGGTTCATGTTGAGGTGCAGGAATTCAGTGAATCACACATTCCTTTTCCACAAAAAAGTTTACCTCAGGTTCCTTTTTTCTCATCACAGGTCATAAGCATGTCTAAAATCACATGGTCCTCTTCTCAGTGGCAGCAGTCACGACCTCATTTGACTTAGGGAAAACTTTGCAAGGTATGGCTGTGTTCATTTTGCAGCTTTGTGACAATTCAGAATATGGAAGGCTTAGCTCTTTGACAATGCTCTGTTTCATTTTCTTCTCTGTTTCAATTATTTATTTGTGGTACTTTAGAAGAGGACTTGAAAGAGAGCTCTCTGTCTTGCTTTGGTATTGTTGAATGATGAGGAAGAAAAAGATACTCTCAAGAAACAATGGCTGGTTTGAAATGCTGTAACAGAAGTGACAGAAAGAAAAGATGATACCTGTTAGTGGGCTTAGCACGTGCTGCAGGTTTTTAGTGCTTAGTGCTCATAAATCAGTGTGCAATATGATATTTTCAGTATGCAAGAGGTTATGGAGTCCTTTCTGCTGAGGAGCAGCTGTTAAGCATGGACATGGCAAAAACGGACAGCAGAGTTTCTTCAGCAGAGACACTACACCAGGACACACCACTCCAGAGAATGGACTGTGAAAAGTGACTTGATGGACTTAACACCTGAGATTCACAAGGAGAATAATACAGGACTGGAAGGATACTCGCTGTGATGCTGTTTAGAGCTATTGTATTTCTTCTGCGTGTTGTTATTTGTTCTCTCAAGTTTTGTTTTACAAAAAAAAAATAAAATTAAAAGCCCAGAGATGTAGCCATATGGAAAATTACTGAGGCACAAGCAGAGCCCAGGTTGCAGGTCAACATAAACATGTTTACATCAGAAGGTACAAACGACATGATTGCTCTGTGGAAGCAACCTTTGTTTCTTCCTCCAACTAGGCTGCTAATGGAGGAGTTGGCTTTGTCTCTAAATCACCCAGCCATTAAGGCCTTGATGGCTCTTTCCTTATATGGTGGGTGAAGCTGGTTTGTCATTGTTTGGGTCAGGTAAACATTACACTCATGTTGGGTTACCTTTCCCGCCTTTCAAGCTATATATCTTGTGAATATTCCTTAATAAAGTTGTCTTTGCTGTTATACCCTGAGATGCAGAGTCCATGCTTATTAATCTGACCTCCAACAGAAGCTTTTCTTTATTGTGACTTTTGGCAGGTATCAAATTAAGAAAGTTTTAATTAAATACATATTTAAGATAATTCTGAATTATCTGGTTCACATATTCAAAACAATAAACACACATTAACCTGAATAGCTCAAGTAAAGTTTATCAATCTACTTCTCTTTACTAGGGTGTTCTAGAGTAGTATTTTCTGCCATAAAATGTGTTTATTGACTAGTATAACTGAATAGTTTGCCAGCAGATCCCTTCTCTTATATACCTAATCTTTTCCATAGTATATTTCATAACTCTGATTCTAATATTGTCATCTTCATGATGTCATGATGTGAAAGTAGTGTTCCAGTGGAGCTGTTCTGATGGAAACTTGATTAGTGCTTAAATTAATCATAAATTAAATATTTATGTAATTACGAAAACATATAGTAATTTATGAAGAGCCTGCTAGATCAAATGTTTTTCTAAACTATGTGGTTCAGAACCTTAACAAGATTAATTCAACCCAAAACCCACCTTTGAAGTTAGTGGTACATAACAAAGTAACTGGACATTATATCTGGCTGTCTTTGACTGCAGTGCCTGACTATTCAGTAACCACTTGTAACTAGACTTACTAAAGTAGACTTTTCCAGTGAACAGACCAAGACATAAATTCATGTTTTGGGATATGTGACAATTTAACCATTCAGCCACCAATCCCTCAAAATAATACTGGTTAAAAAAAAGATCCAGAGATAATTGATCATGAATTTAAGATAAAATACTTTGCATATTGAAGCTTGGATTAAATGGGTTAAAATTGCTATCAAAGAGAATTCATGCCTGTGTGATTTCACATATTCATTATTGTACTTAACAATTTCTGTAAGTTTCATTTTCTTATGATTAAGTATTTCTCATATCAATGTTTCCAGAACATTAGATACAATTAATGTTTAGTTTTGATTGGTAGTGCTCTTGTTAATATTTAGATCCCTTACTTAAAGGATGAATTATCTTAGGTGCTCATGGTGAACGGCTCGGTCTTTTCCTTTTTCATATTCAGCCTAACATCTAATCCAGAAATGTTACTGCCACTTGTTACAGAGTTTCATGGAGACATCCAAGATATAATTTATCCTGGCCTGGTACTATGTCAGTTTTAATAGGTATAATTTCCTAACTCCCTGCTTCATTGTGACCATAAAGCCTTTTAGCATTTCACTTGCTTCACCAGGAAAATTTATCCAAAGCTGTGGAATATGACCTTCTTTTTTTTTTTTTTCATGCATATACTAGCAAAGGATTCATTCAGCCTTTTGCCAATATGAACCTCATTTGTCATTAACATCTCGCTCTTTTCCTTCAGTAGTTCATCTGACTCCTTGTCTACCTTCCAGATGATAATTGTAATTACAACTTTTAAATCCATTTATTATTTTATTCTTCATTATTGTTAGCACTAAAAAAATCAGACTGCTTTCTCAGTCTTCATGTTTCTGCAGACTTATCTCAAAGAAATTTTTACTCCAACATTTTGAGACCACCTGTTTTCTTTCACTGCTTTTTTAATACCTAGTGCAATATGTTAGATTCCTATAGCACTGCTTTTTATGATCTCTGACTTTTCTAGTTCCATCGTTTCTTCTTTCTTCCAATTCCTCCATTTTATTCAAGACCATTTGGATTTTCTGAACAAACAGAATAAATTGCCTAGTAATATCGTGGACTCTATTTTTTCATCTTTGTAGAGTCTTTTCTCTTCCTTTCTGTCCTCATACCTTCTCAGATTATTCCAGAGGACTTTAAAATGTTCAGCCTCACATTTCTATCTTTTCTCAAAGCATGGCATTCTGATAAATCTAAAGTCAACAGAATTCTTGTTCTTAACTTTGTTCAAAACAGGCGTTTACTGGAATTAATTCTTTGCAAATGTTCATATATTAAGACTGTGTTGTTGAAACAGTGATTCTGAACATTATGTGCCTCCTAACTATGTATGTTAGGGGTTGGAAGGGACCTAAAAAGATCATCTAGTCCAACCCCCCTGCCAGAGCAGGATCACATAGATGAGGTCACACAGGAATGCATCCAGGCAGGTCTTTAATATCTCCAGAGAAGGAGATTCAACAGCCCTCCTGGGCAGCCTGTTCCAGTGCTCCGCCACCCTCACTGTAAAGAAGTTTTCCCTCAGGTTAATACTAAACCTTCTGTGGTCCAATTTGCTCCCATTCCCTCTTGTCCTAACATTGGATGACATTGAGAAGAGCCTGGCTCTCTCCTCCTGACACTCACCCTTAACATATTTATAAACATTAATGAGGTCCCCTCTCAGTCTCCTCTTCTCCAGGCTGAAGAGACCCAGCTCTCTCAGCCTGTCCTCATAGGGCAGATGTTCCACTCCTTTAATAATCCTGGTGGCCCTGCGCTGGACTCTCTCCAGCAGCTCCCTATCCTTCTTGAGCTGGGGGAGCCAGAACTGGACACAGTATTCCAGGTGGGGCCTCACCATGGCAGAGTAGAGGGGAAAAATAACCTCTCTCGATCTGCAGCCATACTCCTCTTAATGCATCCTAGGATGCCATTGGCCCTCTTGGCCACGAGGGCACATTGCTGGCTCATGGTCATCCTTTTAACCACCAGGACTCCTAGATCTTTTTTCCAAGGGCTGTTCTCCAACAGATCAGTTCCTAGCCTATACTGATAGATGGGGTTGTTCTTTCCCAGATGCAGTGCTTTACGCTTACCCTTGTTAAATTGCATTAAGTTTCTCCCTGCCCATCTCTCTAGCCTGTCCAGGTCACGCTGGATGGCAGCACAGCCTTCTGGTGTGTCAGCCACTCCTTCAAGCTTGGTATGATAACTTTGTCCTCCAAGAAGCAGAGGAGAGGTGCTCTGCTGGACCTCATACTCACCAACAAGGATTGGGTAGTAGGGATGCGAAGAACAAAGTGAGCCTTGGCATCTTTGGCATTGTGGAGTTCATGATCGTGAGGGCAGGAATAAGGGTGAAAATCAAGCTCACAATTCTGGCCTTCAGGAAGGCAGACTTTTCCCTCTTCAAAAATCTGGTTGGAAAACTGTCAAGGGATAAGATCCTAGAGGGAAAGGATAGAGCAAGGAGGATGTACTCTCATTGGAAGAGGATCAGGCCAGCAATTTTGCTAATGACACAGAACTAGAAGGAATGATTAATATGCCAGAGGGTCATACTGCCATCCAGAGGGATCTGGATGGGCTGGAAAAATGGACTGACAGGAATCTTATTAATTTTAGCAAGGGGAAGTGCAAAGTCCTGCACCTGTGGAGGAAAAGCCTAGGCACCAATATATGCTGAGGTTACCCATCTGGGAATCAGCTCAGAAAGAATGGACCTGGGGTTTCTGGTGTACACCAACCCTGGGCTGCATTAAATAAAGTATTACCAGCAGATTGGAGGAGGTAATCCTCTTTTACTCAGTGCTGGTGAGGCCACACCTTGAGCAGTATATCCAGTTTTGGGCACCACTTGTACAAGACAGACATGAACATACTGGAGAAAGTCCAATGAAGAGCCACAAGGATAATTAATGGACAGGAGTATCTCTTACACAAGAAAGGCTGAGACAGCTGGGACTGTTTAACATTGCAAAGAGAAGGCTCAAAGACAGTATCCTATCAATGTGTATGAACACCTGAAAGGACAATGCCCAGAGTGTGCATACAGCCTGGCTCTTTTCAGTGATGCTCAGTGACAGGACAAGAGGCAATGGACACAAACTGAAACACAGATTGTCCTGTCTAAACATCAGCAAACATCTTTTCACTGTGAGGGTGACTAACCATTTGCACAGGTTACCCATGGACTTTGTGGAGTCTCCATCCCTGGAGACATTCAGAAGCCATCTGTACATTGCACCTGAGCAACTGGCTTACATAGTTCTGCTTGAGCAGTAGAGTTGGACCAAATGGCCTCCACAGGTGCCTTCGAACCTGGTATTCTATAAGGAGACCTTAAAACCATATTTGGATTTGCTCCTGGTTCTGAGCTGTCTTGTGGCACATATATGCACACATATACTTTGAAAAGTCATAGTCTTTTGTTGTAGAGTGAATTCCAGCATTACTTTTTCATTCCTGTAGTCGCCATGAAAAAGCCTAAGCCTTTTTTCCTAATATTTCCACTCAAATTTTCAGTTTTGAAATTAATTAATATGTAAGCAGGGACATCTGAAGCAAAACAATACCAAATGCAACATTTTACTCTTAAGTATAAGAAGAATGACTACCTCATAAAAGAAATTCTCTAGATCCACTCCATGCAGCACAATTAAACATTTATTTGTAGTAAAACTGCTTCTTCTTGGGTCGTGTATTTCAGCTTGCCAGTTTAAAACAATATGAAATCTTTTATATTAATCCAGGAATATTATCTATTTCCCTAACAAAGTTTGATAACATGTCCCAAATCTGTTTTCCTCACTATTTCTACTTTTAAATATAAATACTTACCAGCTGTGCCAGTCCATTTTCTATTATTTTGGCCATACAGTGAGGTGTTACTGAATGGCAATAATGTGCTGGTTTTGGACTGCCACAATCTGCCATCACTGAATACTTCCCAAATAAGATAAATTGATAGAATTGCTGCAATTTTACTTTTACAGAGGCTTTCAGTAGCAGAAAGGGAGTGATTTCCGTCAGCAGCAAACTTTGGTAGCAAAATAGTACCACTAAAGTGTATTCAAAATCACAGAATCATTAAGGTTGGAAAAGACCTCTAAGATCATCAAGTCCAACCATCTGCCTATCACCACCATGCCACTCAACCATGTCCCTAAGTACCACGTCTGTACTTTACTTGGACAAAGAGCATGAGTTGTGCCTTCCTAGAAGTTTGAGGAATATAGGTACAGGTAGATTAAACCTAATACAGTCTCACTAAGCTATGAATACATTAAAGAAAATATAGAATATAAGTGTTTAGTATTATGAGGAAATCAAGTTTCTTCGGTAACTGTTACTCTCATGCAATACAATTCGCTATGACAGTAACAAAGGGCTAACAGTGATGAGAGAATACACAAGTTTTACCCTTCCTCTTCAAATGCAGGGGTTTTTTGAGAGCTGGAGATAGGCAAGAGAGAGAAAAAAATACTGGAATTCAGACTAGGGAAGAGGTAGTGGTTTAAGGGCATTCATGTGATGCACTGAGACTTTACTGAAGTTGCTAGTTGAATTAAACAAAATGGAAAAAGACCAATCTTTCCCCTGGGGCTTGGTCTGCCATAGAGAGTGCTTGCGTTCCTTCTCTGATTTTGCCTAGAAATTCTATGCTTATTAAACAAAAATCTACAAATGTGCTTTAGTTTTTATTAATATTTTGTAAACGATATTCAAAAAAGGATATCTGCAAGTCCAGTTTCTGAACCGTCTTATTCTGTGCCTTGAACATCAGAGTAACAACACAAAAGGAACTATGCATTTGTCACTTAATAGGAAATGAGATCAAATAACAAATGTTGCCAAGACAACTGAAGTTTTTTCTTTTCTTCTTTGCTTGAGCCTTCACAGACAAGTTAATTTGACCATTTATGTAGCACATTCTCAGAGGCAGAAGAGCATAGGTCAAGGTATGGGAACAAAAGAATAAGGAATGTTCCAGGAGTTCGTATTAGATCACAGAATCACAGAATGGCAGGGGTTGGAAGGGACCTCTAGAGATCATCTGATCCAACCCTTCTGCTAAAGCAGGCTAACCTAGAGCAGATATATTCATCATGTCAGCTCAGCCTAAGGAAATCTGCCTTAGAGTAAGTTCTTCAGTGCAGACATATTTCAGCAGAAATCAAGAGGTAGAACTGACATTTTGCAACTGCTAGAAACAAAGCAGCTGTTTGACAAAATAAGTGTCCATACCATACCTTTATAACTTACTCCATCTACTTTACATATTCATTTCCAAATATTTCTTAGCTGCATCAGTATATGTATTAGAGAACAATTCAGATTAAAAATATTTATAAAGTAAATTAATTATCAGTTATTATTGCATTAAAATTATTTTATTATTACTGAAAATTTATTGCAGTAATTGAAGTCATTGGCTGGCGTCAATGTAGGGAGTAAAGTATCCTGTCTCCTGTATTGTGGAGTACTCTGCAACATGCTTTCATTTCACCCTTCTGATTTTGACAAGAAATTCTGTGCTTACTAAATCAGTAACATGCAATGTAAAAACAAAACCATTTTTTTATATTAATTTATAAAAGATTTTAAAAAGGTATTTACAAATTTTAAATATAAATTCTATCTAATAAATAAGTAGATGACAAAGTTTTCTTCTTAGAGTATGTAGAAATGTGGTTAGATCAAAATATTGGGCATGCTGAAAAATCACTGTTCAACACATGGATATGTGGACAGATACGGAAGTCTAAAAGACAAATCCACATTAGTAAATTGTTGTGGGAATTACGGGGAACCCAGTGAACATTTAAAAGACTACAGAGAGACCCACGTAGAACCAACTATTTTATTTTCTAGAGGTTTGTCTTTAACAACATTAGTCTGCAAATAAACAAATCCAAAATAGAGTAGACTATTTTTGAGTGACTACTGACCACAAGATAGATCAGAAATAAAATATGGAAATGGAAAATACGTTGTTTGGAGGGGAGGGGAAGAAAAGAGATGCAGCTCTTAAAGAACTTCTTTAAAAATTGGAAAATGTTTAAACAGCTTTTTACAAAACGTTAAAAAAATATGAAGCTAACATTAGTTTATTCCAAACTATTTGATGTTTTCAGTAGCTTTCAGCAAGACAGAAGAAGAAAACTGAAATATAGATGAAGAGAACATCACTTATTTTGAAGTGGGATACATGAGCAGTATGTTTTTAAGTACATAGTGAAAGGAAAGTTAAAAACAAAGGGTTTATGACTAAGCCAGTTTTTTACTAAAACAGGGTTGAGTAAGCCAATTCAAACTGGTTGAGTAAGCCAATTCAAACTGGCAAAAGCTGTGTGGAGAAACAAGTACATAAGAGATTACCCATTTGCTTTCACATCTTGTGAAATACAGACTGTACTCTGACACTGTGAATATTACTTCAGTTTCTAAATAGAAAACCGTTTTGAAGCAGAAGAGTATGAAGAAATTCAAGTTGATTTAAACTGCAATTTTTCAAACAACAACAAAAAAAGCACATAAAACTGCATGATAATGGAAATTGTGCAATGTAAACCATTTCCAATGGGAAAGATAGTGAGAACTGCAGTGATTTGCAGGAGGTTTTTTTTTCAAGAATTTGCAAGTGCCATGAGAGCCTGGCAAAAAGGACAAAGAGAATCTTAGTGACATTGGTACGTAATTAACAGCAACCATATCCAACATTTTTGCATAGGATGAATAGATTACCAGACTGAAATAAAATGGAATGTTTGTTTGATTCAAAGTTGGGCAAAGATGCATAAATTGATGTAGTGCTACCAACAGTGGTACTAGAACAATATTAGCAATAAACGGAACAGAGAGAAGATAAACTTTCCAGTAGAAAAGCATGTGGATTAATGCGTTATAAATCCTTCATTAAGAAAAAGTGATTTAGACAATCATGAGACTTGGCAGAATGAGGGAGGTATGAAAGTTTTCAATATAGTGCAAAGCTAAAAAAAAAATAAAAAATCCCTTCACTCTTTTACATTTATTAAATTTCTTCTTACCTTAAGAGAAACATCAAAAGCTTAACTAAATCAGTTCCCTACTCTCAGTATCACAGGGCAAGAAGAGAATGTTAGCTAAAGGGTGGAAATACTGAGACAGGTTCAAGATATGCTAAGATATATTTCTACACAGAGGATACCTAACTACAAGCTACCTTGTGTAGTGTAGTGGTTTGTTGTTCCTGTGGCAAAAACAAAAGAGAAAATGAGGAAGTTTTATGACGAGAGAAAAAAAATGCATCCACCTACATTTCACAGCAAAGTGCGAAATGCAACAGAAGGACTAAAACTGGATATGGGGAGCACTTAACACATCAAAGTGAGGAAGATAGTCAAAGTAAGACTGAGGCTATTACTGGCCTGCTTTCTGAAAGAGATAAAGACTTAACATTTTTTTTTCTGTGTGGAGAAACAAGTAGGGTTAGTTTTTATGCATATGAGTGAATCTTCAAGCCAGGGAAACTATTCTACAGAGTTGTTAAATATGGTAGGGCTTACTTAATGTGCTTGCAAAAAATAAAGGAATTAAATAAGTTTTCTTTTTTTGGGGGGTGAAATCTATATTACCTGCAGCCAACTCCAAAAACACTAGCATTATAAAAAGAGGATTAGCAAATAAGAAGAGATTACTTTTCTCAGCACTGTTATTGATTTGCCCACAAGACAGTTGCGAATTGAAAAAGCATAGTGGAATGAAGTACTGATCTAAACATTGTACATATCAGTGTAATAAGAGAGATCTCATGGGGTTTGAGTTTAATGTGAACTGTGATTGCCAGATCTACTCCACAATGTGAAAACTTAGGAGAAAGCAATTAAGGTTTTACCACAGAGCTGCGGATGGTATAGCCTCATTAAAGTTATTTTTTTAAAGAGGGTAAGATAGCAATTGCAGAGAAAAATGTATGGAACAGAATATACAGTGGTCGTTAACAGATTAGTCACATGAAAAACATCATTTGGAGGGGGTCATGTGGAAAATGATAGTCTCTTTAAAAGATATAACCTTTTTTTTACATACAGTAACTAGAAAAAAAGAAAAAAGGAAATTTATGTAGTTATGTGGTACCTCTTATCTCCCATTTTCAGTTCTCTGATTCAGTGTCACTCTATTGTTAAATCCACCTTTCTTAAGTATGCAAATATATTAATGTTTGACATAGTGATGTGTAGTCATTGGACAGAGTTTATTTGACATGAATTTCAGTCATTAATAAGTTTTTATTTTCTTAGTTAAAAATCTGATTAAATATAAAACCAAAATTTTAATAAAAATTTTCAAAGTGTGGAAATAAATTATAACATCAAAATTCCCTTATTCAATTTAAAATACAGAATGGCTTTAACTAAACAAAATGTCATTGTGATCATTTGGCCCTGAGCCAAAGAGTAGCATCACTTACTGTAATACTGATATCTCAGGAAGAACCACAGGTATAGCAGAGTGTTCAGACTCTATGTCTGTGCTAGCAAATAAAGTAGTGTCAGGGTCCGGACTGCTCCTGTAGGCTGGAGCTTCATGTCTGCTCTGATTAGCTAGCAGAATGGTCCTGAGCCTGGACTAGGCCACATAGCACCCTCTAAGGCATATGCTGTGTATGATTCAGGAGTCTTCCCAGGGACAAATGCAAACAGGCATTTTAGATATGGAGTACACTGACTATGATGGAGTGAGGGAATTTCCCATATGATTTCCTCTAAGAAAGTTCCCTTTAAAAGTTGAGGGTTTTTTTCCCCGCTTCTAAGAAACTAGTTATGGCAGAGCCTGTTTAATTCTGTATTATATAGCTGTATTATAGATTACTGTATTAAGATTATATTAATAATAATGTATTAAAATATATTATGTATATCATTACATAATAGTGAATCCACTGTCCTTTGATAGGCTCAGGTCATTAAGAAAGAAATTGGAAGAGACCTTTATCACACAAAGGACAAAGATGTTTCAGTGATAGCTATATATATACCTATATTTAAGTAAAAGGATTTTTTATTATCTTTATATCGGATTAAATGCTTATTTACCTTTTTGGTTCTTTTTTTTTTTTCCTTCTGAATGGATTTGCGTTCAGTCATTACTATAAAAATCATCAAGAACCCCAAACTGCCTTCAATATAACTTCATTAAAAATTAGCAAATGAGCTATTCCAATCACCATATCTGACATTCTGTTGAAGACAAGACAGAGCTTCACGTAGATTTGGATATAACATTGGCACAAAGCTGTGAAGGAGAATTGTTTTCTCTGGTAAACGCACAGAATATAGATACTGGATAGTTCAACACAGCTTTTAGATAATTTTATTTTGCTTGTAGTCCTCACTTAGTCTCATAATACTGTGATTTGTTTCTTCAGAATTCTTGCTTTGTGTGGTTTTATCTAATCAGTCAATCTGTTGTTTAACCATCCTCCTGAAATTATACACTACCAAGAAAGCAGGTAGCTGACAATCACATTAAAGGTGCTGGCTGCTTTAAAATAAATGCAAATGTCTTGCCTTTCCCATAAAATTGAGCCTATATAAACTAAAACATTTCTGCACAGTCCGGTACCTGAATTTCTGAAACATCTGGAAAACGAGTATGGCTAAAAGAGTCTAGTTTACAATTGTATCACCTTCTCTAACACAGAATTTCATTTTGTTTCTGCAGCAATTACTCAGACCCCACACTATTCCCTTCAACTGTGTTTTTTTTTCCTTTCACATGAGCCAAATATATTTATCTGCCTTGCTGTTATACCAAGCCTATGTACTGTAGCTGTAGAATTATCTTTGTCTTTAATGTGTAATTTCTTTTGCAGTCAAGTGGAATAATTGGTTCCATTTCAATAGATGAAGTTTGTCTCATCTTCACTGCTTTAAAATGGAGCTCTCTCTAGCTAAAAATGCCTTCTTGACTGATGTAAGGGTCCTTGGTTGTTCCACAGCTCTGCAGGAACTCATAATATCAAGATTTCTCACCTCACTGAATACAAGGCATTAGGATTTTTTTCATATCAATGGTATTCTTGGGATCTTAAGAATTAACACATTCTTCCCACAAATCAGTAGAAACTTTAACTTGGAATATTCATAGAGTAGTTTCAGCCATTCTATGGGGATTATAAAAAATATAAGCTTTGGTTTAACTCTGTTGCTACTGATTACTATCATTCATTCCTTATTCTCAAGAGTTACATTATGATCTTGCACTTTGAACAGAATGTCATTCGTACATATCATCCCATTTAAATGTTACACCTATCACTGAGATAAAATACTGCAGAATTTTATTAGAAATGAAGAATGTAGATTTACATTCAGAAAGGGTTGTTGTTGAAAATCTCTGTTACACTGGAATTAATTTTCATGCCAGAACTGCTATTAAATAAAAAGTTCCACTCAAAGAAGATTTGGTGGATCTTGTCTGAATCCAATCTGCATCTGCTTTTTTTCAGGAAGGGAAGAGGAATTTACAGTTTTACTGTAACTGAATCAAATTTAGCCTTTGCAAATAGATAAAGATGGAACAATTGCCTGAATCTCAAAGTTATCAGGCTGCCAGCATATGCTGTATGCAGATGAAAAAAATGATCAGGACAAATTCTAATGAATGGCTAAAATGCTAGTAAGTATTGTAAAACTGGAAAAGGGTATAAGAGCAGATGTGGAATCTGTTAAATTCTGCATAATTCACTATATTGAAAAGAAAGAAAGTTTAAATCTAAGGTGGAAGAGAACTTCCCTATCTTTATTTATTTTTCTTTGTTTGCCCCTTATTCATCCAATGTTAACATTATACAACCAGCAGAGAAAGATTAAAAAAAAGGAATTGAATATAAAAGCCCAATTTGATATAGTGTGGAAAAAAATACACACAACACATGCAAATTACAGTGAAAGATTTCTATTTTTAAATTCAGAGACAGATTCTTTTCCCTCAGGAGAAAAAGTGGTCTCAAACAAAAAACAAGCACCAAACCCTCATGAAGGAAATCTCAAAATGAAATAAACTCAACTGAAGAAAAGTTAAGGATATGACCTTCAATTTATGTGTAATTAGTTCAAATATTAAATATTACAAGAAATATCACTAAAAGGAAAACTTCAATGTATCCTTCTGATAGAAAGTCATCTTCATAGTAATATGAATTGTGAATGTCATTGACTGCATTTTCAAACATTCCAAAATAAACTATATCCACAGTAAACATATTTAATATTTACTCAGACTATACAATAAATTTTGCAATTATAGTATCAATTTATCAACAAAGAGACAAAATTCAATAGACCATGAGAGATATTAATTAAAAGCCATCTCTTAATTGTACGCTAAAAAGTGCAAGACAGACGCTCTACGTTCCTGAAGGCAGACGGAGGACTGTATTTACAAGTCAGTTATGGACATGTGCCCAGATTTTAGCTTATCTATCATTTGCTACATGCTGAGTTTGTTGCATACAAGCTGCCATTACTAATAGTTTGGGACAGAGCCATGAAATTTCAAGTACTGTATATTTCAGGTCAGAGCACAATCTAGTTAGTGTCATGTGAAATACATCCACCACTCCTCTGCTTAACAAAGCCTGCTGGTGACCGGTTGAACTGCAACATTGGATTATTTCTGTTTGCTCTTTTTTTTTTATGTATACTGAAAGTATTTTTTACCTATACTGTAGAAACACTGCTGTATTTCAGGTCTAAAATCCTTTAATTTACAATATGTTTGCGATTTTGTTTTCAGTACCAATCTTTACACATGCTATCCGGGTTACAAGCACTCTGTAGCATGCAATTCCAGAGATGGCAGAAAAAATAGCTTTCATTTCAAATAACAGATCATGTTCAGAAAAACATCTTCTCTACATTCAGCATCAAATCTTTTGAAATAAGTTAGAGGACATCTAGTTTTTGGCTTTTTATGTATACTGAATAGAACTGAAAGAACACTGCAATGGATCGCTGCAAGGAAGATTTGGTGCTGCAAATAACGTGTTTTACCAAACACTTCAGAATTTGCATTTGACCTTTAAGGTCAGTGACTCGTTGGCTTGTTTAGAAAGTGCAGATCTGGTATTATTGTAATGATAATTTCAACATGGATAGGTGGAATTTAGATACTTTTATCTGCAAAACCATTTTTGTTTGTTTGTTTGTTTGTTTATGGAAGAGCATTCTTAAAGCCATAACACTATACTGGAGAATCAAGTTTTTATTTTTTCCTAGGTTGTGAACCATGGTTTTTCAATAGTAGTTTGGTTCTATTTTAATCTATCAGATTTGAAAGCCTAGGGCTGGGAGCCTAAAGATTCAGAATGGTTTTTGGTTTCATTTGTTTTAACATTTAGACATTTGTTTTGAGCTTTTATTTGTCATTTTATTTAGCAGACTAGAAGCAGCAAATTCCCATTTAAACTAGCAAGTAGAATAATTCAATAAAAAAGTATTATCAACCTTGACTAAAGAAATGATAGCTTGCACGCCAAGGACTTTCAATTTACCAAGAACTGGAATTTTTGTGTGAAGCTCTCAAACAATTGATTTTCCTACTCTCATCTATAAAAATATGTCCCTAACCAGTTTTACCTTAAATGTAATTTGAGAGCCCAAATGGTGCCCTGTTTTCTGAGATGTAATAGAAAAATCTACATCTTATCTTTGCTCTGATTGCAGTACACATGTATAACTTTTAAGTGCCGAATGGGATGTAGCTATTAATTGTTTCCATATGATTATGGAAGAATTTAGAACTCTTAGAACATTTTTTTTTTAAACTCACAATATCTACTTTTTTAAAAGTAAGACAATGAAGTACAGTTAAGAAATTTATGCTTACTCTCTTGGGTTTCGATATAGTACATTGAGAAATAAGCTGTCATACTCTCCCTTGGATAGTTTAGATATACAAACATGGAGTAATGGATATGACACAGGACCCATGAAAGACTTGACCTTTTAGGAAATACTGACCAATGGCCAATTTTGCTGTCACAGTGCACCTAAACCTGTAGATGTTTACTCTAAGGCAGCTGAATCTAACAGGAGACTAAAAGGGCTTGTATATACATGAATGACTGGTTTTGTTGAAAAACAGGGTCTGTAAGAGCCTAAGCCACAGTAATTGAGTGAGATACTGGCTTTACATTGCTAACAAATGAAACCTATTGGCTGTCAAGAATTTGATTAAAGCTCTTGTGCCATGCCGTTGATACCATTATTAAGCTTAGTTCAGTCTTCTCACACACAAACACTTGTCATTTTGTAGTAGATCTAAACTCCAGGGAATGGTGATAAGTAACTGCATGGTTTATTTCCATTTTTAGTGCTCATCTTTTGCATATTAAAATGATTATTTCATAGATTTTTAAAAATATTTTTATTAGCATTAAATGAATACTATTAGAAACATAAGCAGTATGTAGATCGTGTGATAGACTTGTAAGAAATACCCAGATACTGTGGTAACATATTTACATAGACTGGAAATCTGTCTTCCTAAGCATGGAGTGCCTGGAGGAAGCACTAAAAACTAACAGTTTTTTGTCTTTTCTTGCACACACACATTCACACACACAGACAAGACATACTACCCTGTTGTCTTACTATGACTTACCATTTGAATACTTTATACCTCCTATCAAACTAATAATGCTGTTTGTTAAGATGCATGTTTAGGAACACACTCTTTGGACTTCTATGTTGAGTTGGCCTTGATGAACAGCCAAATTCCCACCCAGCCACTGATTCTCTCCACTTTTTCAGCATGACAGGATGGGGAGAAAATAGAAGAGGAACAAGAGAGCTTGAGGCTTGGAATAAAGACAGGGAGATCACTTATCAATTGCTGCTTTTAGCAACACAACTCAACTTGGGAAAAAATTACACCTAATTAAAATAAAAATGTAATTACTAGTTCAGTTAGTGGGAAACAAGCAAAATCCTATCTTTCCTTCATCTTTCTGTCTTCCATTTCCAACATCTTTCCTTCCTGTTTTACTAGGCTTTAATCAACTCCTTCAATTCGGACTCCTCTACCACCCCCTCAAACAAGGTCTGCAGACAGTCCATATGAGTTTGTCTCTGCTGCACCTTTCTCCTCACTTTTCCCTGCTCCAGCTTGGTTTCTCCATGGGCTACAGGAGAATCTCTACTCCAGCATCTGGAGCATCTATCTCTTCCTCTGACCTTGGCATTCATAGGACTGTTTCTCACATATTTTTTTTTTTCTTCATTTCTCTGAGCCTGTCCAGCATTTTGCCCTTTCTTAAATACATTGTCCCCGAGGCATGACGACGTTGGCTGCTGGGCTCAGCTGTGCCCTGCAGTGGGTGGAACCAGCTGTGTCCAGCACGGGGCAGCCCCAGCCTCTCCTCTCAGAGATCACCCTGCAGCCCCCACTGCTGGTTCCTCCATCCATTACACTCTCATAGCACGAAATTATTCACACAAATGAAGACGGTTAAGTTTTTCTAGACTTCTCTATGTTCTTAGCTGAATAACCTTTTCCTTCCTAGTTTGGCTCCACACCTAGGTGCCACCCACTTTTAGACTTTTTGAAGATTACAGACTTTTGAATTAAGTGGCTAGAAAATAGGTTTTTATGAACAAAAAAAATCAAAAAAATCAACTTCCATAGAATACATATCATAATAAAAAATAAAGCACCAGATAATAAAGGTGAATTCTTTATAATCATTTTATAACTTATTATGAAAATGGTATGTTGATAAAAATAGTAGATGATGTAAGAAACCACTGGTCTTCTTCACAATACTCAGACCTGTGTTCTATGCAATAATCCAAAGTTATTTTTTTATTCTGCATTTAAGCATCCTGCTTAAATACCTTCACTTCAAGTCTGTTTGAGTAACAGAAAGAACAGTACAACATTTTCACACTATAAAAGAGTTTCAAAAATTTTGAAAAGAAATTAGTTCATTTTTGCTATCCTTGAACATTATGCATTGAAGTTCAACAGACTAAATTGAACTACAACCCTTTCTCATCTTAAGCTTAAGTGCTGCACAGGCTGATCTCTTCACTAAAAAGTTGGCTGGAATATACATAGTCCTCTAAAACATTTAATTAGACTCATTAAAATAACAAGCCCTGATAAATTCAGAGCAAGACTACAGTCTGATCATTGATAACCTCCTTCTGGACTTCACAACTAAAAGCTATCGAGGTAGTATAACTTACCAAATATGTTCAGGGAGCATTGGATCTCCCTCTGGAAGATGGTAGGGGAAAACAAATCAGCAGCTGCTACTTTTTCATCTTCATGCTTGGCTGTTGTCAAAACAATTCCTACATAAAACGGCATTTTCCAGCCAGGTGGCCACAAGGAACTGCTAGTCTCACAGGCCCTCTGAAGTCAGAACTTAAAGCATTCAATTAAAATAGTTTTTCACTATGTTTTATAGCACTTTTGTGACTGGATTATAACAGTGAAGTTTCTTTATATTGCATTAATTGTTTACCCTAAAGTTGAAATTGCTCTGAAGTAGCTGTTTTATGGATAAGCAAACATCTATTTTATTTTCCATTATAGGAACTGGGCAGTAGGTAACACAATTGTCAAAATTGTGATTGACAATCAAGTAGAAATCCAACTCTTTTTTTGAAGACAATTCAGTGCCTTCTGATGTATCCTAAAAAAATGCTAAGCTAATTGGTGTAAAAATATGAATTTAATAACTGATTGAGAAATGAAATAAATCTATACTTTGCAAGTTTATTTACAAGTTTACTTAAATGTAGGTAGACTTTTTTTTCTCTGATGGAAGAATTTCTAGTGCAATGGTTTTCACACTTTTTTTGTATTATCTTTTAATAAGCCTATCTCTACACTTCCTCTCCTCTACTTCCAATTCCCCAGTTACTAAAAGAGGCTGTTTTAAAATTATATAAAGGAAATAAGTTAAAATATCTCTGAATTCCCTATATGTAACAAGAAATACTGTTTACTTCCTTTCGCCCTACCCCTCATTTACATCTTAATGGGAAACCTTTTCCACTCCAGGTAATTTTTCTGGTGTGTTTCCTCCAGTGTGTCATTTTTCTATCCAATGTTATATCAGCCATATAGAAAATTAAATTTACCAGGCAATCCAGCTACTCAGGGTGTGTGAATTAAATTCTTTAGTTTGACAACATCCCTGAATACACGTGTTGTTTGGATATATTCTGTAATAACCTAGAAATATCTTTTCTTGGTGACAAGTGGTAGTGTGACAAGCTTGACTTCCTCCAACAATCTTGTTTTAACTATAGGTTTAGACTGCTGTAGAAATCGTGCTACCACATACACAGCCATAACTCATTTTCTGCTCACCTTTCCCTTGGAAACTACTTACATAACTGCATGAAACAATACTCATTCTTTTTCTTGCTGATTCACTCAATTATTTTTTTTATATGGAAGCAATATCAAGAAAGAAGTAAACACAACATAAAATGAGACCCTACAGCTGGAAAGTCCTATATTCTGTATTGTCTCTGTACTTTTGATTTCAGCAGTTTGTGAATACAATATGGAATAATCTAGTGCTTCATTCATCAGTCTTGTTTATAATAACTACCAATATCTCCCTACATTTTATTTAGATTCATTAGATAGAATTATTGTTTACTACAGAGCACTTTAAAATACATTGTGTGTAATCTTCTATAATGTTAATTTCTTAACCAATATTATTTATTATAATAGAGTATGAAAACAGCTATATGAGCAGATTCTTGTGGATTCCTTTCCATTTTTCTTTCAGTCTAGTTTGCTCAGGAGTGACTGTGCACTTTTCTGAAGGCCTCCTTAGAAAAGGACAACTTCATCACTCCTCCAGAGGCTTTTTGTGTGACCACACTCTTTTCCTATCACTGAATCTTTGAGAGAACAAATTAAATGAAGCATTGCTTTATCACATGGTGTTATGCTCATATAAATACATGTATGATTACAAGACTCTGCAATAACAGGAATAAGCAATAATAATGCTTATGGTAATTAGTAATAGTTTTTTGAAAAGCCTGTTGATTTTGTCATTGCTACATCTTGTGTGTTTTGTGGTACATATAGCTGAAGGTTGATAGGGAGGAGTAAAGTATTCTGTAGTGTGATTGTGCAGACCAGACAGTGTACTGGGAGAAATTACAGATCTGCCTACACATCCAAATTTGCTACTAAACGTGAAATGAGAAATGCAGCTTATAAACTTACAGGGTCAAGAGTTAATTAGAAAGGGGGCTACCCCACTGACTAGACTCAACTGAACAGACTATATAGATAGGAGAATTAGATACAAAAGACACAATTTAAATTAGCATGGAGGTGAATATAAAGCATTTTAGGCAAAATTGTGTTTATGCTGAACAGCATTAAAAAGAAAAAAACAAATAAAACCTCTCTGCCCAGCCACTTACCTACTTGAGATGTAATGTTGTCCCCTTTGAAACTCTTGAGGCACCACAGAAACCAAATGAAGAAGGTGATTGGAAAAAGGCAACACAAAGTTACCAAAGGCAAATCATGCCAGACAAACCTGGTCATTTTCTACAACAAAGTAGCATCTTCAGTCTAGCAGGTCAATTGTTAGAAACAAAAATCTTGTTCTTATGCAAGGAGTTTTCACAATAGAAAAAGAGAATGGGAAAAATATTTTGTATTACGTAGCTCACAATGATTTTCAATATGTTTTGTAGCCTTTAACAACACTTGAAACAACCATACCAGAAATGCATAATTAGAACAAGTAGAAAAGAACAACAGGCTAATGTGTAATCTTTGGTTTTGAAAAGAGTTGTGTTAACATATATGGGACTACTGTTTCTATGTATGCAATGTCTTATAGGAATACAGTTATACAAAATATCTTGTATCATTTAACAGCAAGATTTTGATGCTGGCTTGAAAAACCACCTATACAACCCAGTCTATGAAGACTAGATCTTGCTTTTCAGGAAGATGTCCAACATAGAAGGAACCTGACTGCCCTAAATTTCATTCCTTTAGGCTCTGCAACAGAATCTCTGAAACTGAGACAAGAACCTACATTCCCTATAGTAACTGCAGGGACTGAATAATCTAATTATGGGATTCATAGCACACAGCACTCCTAAACAAGGAAGAGCTGAGGGAATAAATGCATCTTAAATTCCAAACTCAAGTGTATTCATTTATTTTTAACTGACATTTCTGAAATCTGTTCCCACTGGATGGCTAGCACACCAATAACTCTATAATCAGACAAGCAGCTGTGTCTAATTGTCAGACACTGGAAACATGTATCTTCCTAAAGTTTGCATTTTCCCCTGCCCACAAATACACGTTCAAGCAACTCAGGATCATGAAAAACCTTTGCTACAGAGACATATAAGAGGATTTCCATATATAGCCTTGAGCATTAAGACTGCAATTTCTTTTTTTCTCTGAGAATGACATCAGAAAAGCAACCTACATTTCTAAAGTGATCTGAGAGTATCTCCACAGAGAGAAAAATTAAACCAAGAAAGGAGACAAAAAGAAGCCAGAGAAATAACAGAGAGAGGGAAGAAATGAAAGTAGAGCCTGACAAGCAGGACAGATTAGAAAGATGGGAAGACAAATGAAAGCTTAGAATGCATAAAACATGAAGAGGTGAAAAGTTAAATTAAAAGATTAATATTAATCATAGAGAACTGACAAAGATTCATAAACCCATGTTTTATGCTAACACTAATATTTGACTTATATATCAGCTGTTTACAACAGAAAATTTAAAATTTCTTTGTTATTCCTATGATTTCCAAGTTATAACAGACTGTGCATTAGGTTTGCACTTTACTGCATTTTTTTAGAGTCTCAGTATAAATTACCTCATTATCTCCTTGGTACCTTGTCCCAAACGGATCCATAAAGCTACAGTCATATATTCCTTTAAGTCCTCCTAATGCCTTATTTTCATCATGTTGTTTCAAGAATATTCCCAAACATCAGCAATTGCTACTAAAAATAATACTAATATTTTTTAAATAAGCATAATTGTCAGACCCAGGACAAATAAAATTACCACTTCAGTGGTACTGGATTACTAGATTTCTTTTAATCTCTGCATCATCAATGTAAACTATGGTTACAGATGGAAAGAAAGCTTGTTCAAGGAGGACAAAGTTGAGAAGTATAGAAGCAGCAAAGTGACAGCTAGGCAAGAGTTATGCTGGAACTTGCTTTAATGAGCATAGATATGAGAGAACATTTGTCTGAGATTTTAAACTAGCTGTTGTAATTTTGAGGCTCTTTGTTTGGTTAGAATTTCTTTTTTTGTTTGTTTTTGTTTGTTTGGGGGGGGTGTTTTGTTTGTTTTAAAAAAATATTTAATTTTGAAATACTACTTACATGTTACATCCCGATATAGTTCTTCCACTGAATAAAGCTTGCAAGTGTCCAGGCAGCTGTTGACTATATCTATCTATATCTATCTATATATAGCTATCAAATTTAGAAGAATAAACTGGAGATCTCCTGGCAACCTGGAGTCTCACACCAAAGAGAGAACAGTAAAGAAATTATTAAAGAGGTACTTTGCATAGACCTTTCAGGCAAAGATCTGATACTCTCCTTTTTCACCTTCCTTTTTGTGGAAATCTTCTATATTCAATGATGAAAAGGTAGCTAGTTCAGGCAGTCCTAGACTGACAATGCCAGCTGCTGAACAGCTACAAATCGGTATTTTCATTAAAAATAAAAAGTATCTCTAATTCTTAGATTTTAAAACTCATTGAAAAAAAATCAAGAATGAGCCATGCTGAAGCTAGTTCTTACATTATGCTAATCACTACAGCTTCAGACAATTTGTGTGCATGATGTCATAAAAAGGAAATCAGCGTGTTAAAAATAAATAACTTTTTCACACATTGTGGTTACCTTCCAGTGATCTGATAAAGAAGTGCTTATTTGGCACATGACTTAACAGCAAGAGGAGTATTGACAAATAGCCTTTGTTAGTATAACCTTGATATTTTAACACAACGTATTTTTCTACATGATGGAAATGTAGAGGATTGAGGAGCGGAATGGCTAAGGAGAGTTAAAAAGGATTCTTTTCTTCCCAATCAGCATACTTTATTGTGTTGTGTACTCACTACCATGTTACAGGGCAACAAGTTATCTTACAAGCTTCATCCACATACCAATGCAATCCCTCCTAAAGATTGCATTTAATTCCTCTAAAGCCAACTGAAAAACTGGAACAGATTTAGACTCCATGTACAATTTTATTGGTGTGTATATACTCAATTTTATTCTTCTGGTATGTGAAGTAGGGAGATAACTGCACTTATAAACTGAGTATGAAAAAAATCCCTTGTGAACTAGCTGTTTAGGTCACAAAATATTTCAAAGTTTCCTTGCAAAAGAAATAATTTCACTGGTAGCATGACCTTCAACTATGGCCTCTTGTATTGAGGCTTTCACAGAGTTATCTGTCTCTCCACTGTACCATGAGGAGACCTGCAGTAAGTATATATCTGCACTAAAACTGTTTTGCTAAATGGTACTTGACAAATCACTTCTGCATGATGCTAAGAGACTTCCTCCTCATGCAAATATTTTTGGAAATTAATTTTTAAAAGCTAGCATTTTAGAACTTTATTTTAAATGTGAAAAGAGGAGAAAAATAGAAGTCTTACAAGCTGGAGTCTGCTAGTAATAAGGACAGAAAAAAATGGGCAAATATTCTCTCTCCATAGTGTTTATTCTTCATTAGGATGCATAGGAAACACTCAAGGTCACAGCTTCATGATATCTGATCTAATGGAAGCTAGCAAGGGAAGAGAGAGAGCTGAAACAAAGAGCTTATATGTAGAGATGTCAGAAAAAGGTAGTGAAAAGGGGTATCACACGGCAAAAAGAAACTTGAAAAATGTTGCAAGGGAAAAGCAAAGGGAGTTCATAACAACATCAGTCAAGGATCAAGCAGGAAAAAAATGCTAAGAAAGAAGATAAAAATACTGGTAAAGAGGAGAGAAAAAGACAGAAGTGCAATCCATATAGATGAAATGATACTGGAGGATCAAGACCTGCAGAAACTTAGGGGGAATAGGAAACAAAAAAAAGAGAGAAAAGAAATAAATCAGCCAAGAGGGATAAAGACATGAAACCACTTGAACAAGTCAATGAAAGACCTTTAAAGCCAGCTTTAATCTCAGCCATCCTACTGCTTTCCTTGGCATTTAGGCACAAAACTTTACTTCCAGAGCTTAGCTTGATACTCTGATCTGTCATCTCCTCATCCTGAATTAGAGGGAACTTGAGGCCTCCTCACAGGGAGTCTGCAGTGGCAAGTGTGTTCTTAATTGATGTGGCATACCATCTGATAGCAACAAGAGAGGGCAAGAAGAAAGAAGTGCTTGTAGAATTATAAGATTGTCTCTTAGAATAACACTTCCAGTTTCCTTTTCCTCCCTGTACTCAGCAGTAATGAGGCTACACTCGGAAAACTGAGTTCAGTTTTGGGCCCCTCACAACAAGGGCATAGAGGCATTAGAGCATGGCCAGAGAAGAGCAACGAGGCTAAGTGAGGGGTCTAGAGAATAAATCTTATGAGGAGTGCCTGAGGGAACTGGGGTTGTTTAGTCTGGAGAAGAGGAGGTTCGGGGGAGATCCTATTGCTCTCTACAACTACCTGAAAGGAGATTGGATTGAGATGGGGTAGATCTCTTCCACCAGGTTAACAGTGAGAGGACAAGACGAAGTGGTTTCAAGTTGCACCAGGGGAGGTTTAAATTGGATGTTAGGAAAAATTTCTTCCCTGAAATTGTTGTTAGGCATTGGAACAGGCTGCCCAGTGAGGTGTTGGAGACACCATCCCTGGAGATGTTTAAGAAGCATATAGATGTGCTACTTAGGGACATGTTTTAGTGATGTGATAGGTAGATGGTTGGACTTGATGATCTTGGAGGTATCTTCCAACCTTAATGATTCTGTGATTCTGTCTGTCTAATGTGACCATTCAGTGATAAGAAGATCCATGGTATCTTAAATGCTGATGGATTTGTGTCTCTATTCTTTATTTCTATCTGCTAATATTCATCTCCTTTAACCATTTGAGCAGCGGTGACAGTTTGTGGGAGAAATATCTCACTATCATAGTATATTCCTTTAGTTCTCCTTTAATGGCAATCTGTTTAAATGGCTTCTTTATTAGTATTGCCTTTGGTAGGTGCTGTGTATAGTAATTGTGTTCTTTGGTTGAAAGTGCATAGGAATGTGATTTAGTCAAGTAAACAAAAAAGAGGATCATGTTCACCTTGACTTCTCTGCTATCATGGTGCTTCAGTCATAAAACTAAATTTAATTCAAATTAAACTGCCCTCAATTAGAGTAAATGGAGAAGTAAATGATGCCATTGTACAACAGAATATCCATTACACTAAAAAAATTATAGATGACCTGCTTTGTACCAGAGTGTGGAATAACTGCCAAAACTGCATAAAGAATTAGATTTTTTTAGTTATGCTCAATTTTGCAATTCAGAATGTGCAAGCTTTATCTTAATGAAGTTGGCTGAGATTCTTCACCTAGAAAGAAATATAGTTAAGCCAAGTCCATTTCCCCAAAATTAAACTTCTAACTTCTTCCCAGCACATACAAACATAATCTGTGACAGAAAGGGAATAGGATAATAATAAGGGTACAAATTTCATAGACTAACAATTATAATTGTTAAACCCACTGCAGTGTTGTAATTCCACATCAGGTTCATGACAATAAATTATTTGCTTGTTGTGACTTCTTGTAAAATCTTGTAATTACAATATCTTCATTTCTGATTTATTGATGTGATCCATGCTGACATTTACAACCTTTCTTTCCCTAAATAGCAGTTTAAAAGGTTTAAATTATTTGTCATTTTCTTTTTAACCCTTCTATCTGGAAAGTCTAGAAAAGAATTGATGGAGTCACAATTTGACAATCCCCTAAGCTATGGGAGTAGACACGTTTTTTATCATACTTTTCCCAACAGAATCAATTACCAATGACACTTTTTCTTTTCGAAAAATATAAAAAGCCACCTCAAATGCCAGCAACATTTTAACAGAAAAATCTAGATTATTGCTTGCCCCTGTCATCCTTCCTTTACATTTAATGAAAGAACATATAATCCATCAGGAAAGGAAAGAACATGGTGTTTATCACTAATAGGTGCTGACACTTTTATATGTCAAACATCCCAGCCATGTTAATCTTTTACAATACTGGTGACAACTGTTCAAAATTTAACATCAGAGCAAGTGTTTAAAAGCAGTAAAAAGGGTAAAAGATTTAAAATGTCATTTACCTTGTTGGTGAAATACAAAATCAATCAATAGTTTTTTATATGGAATGATTTCTTATCTAAGTCCTCATCAAAGCTATCTTAACTATACTATCTTCATTCTTTCCTGCCTGCCTGCCTTCCTTCCTGTCTGCAAATGGCACATTTTTCAGAGGTGAACACATTTAATGGGTAGTTCTTCAGATTTTAACTCAGATCTGGACAGGGACTCAACACTGTATATTCAAAAAAAAGGAATGTTGGACTCATATTATCAGAACTCATTATTATTTTAATAGGTGTTTGCTAGTTTTACCACATCATGGAAGCAAATAAGTCTTCATAGCATGAGATGATAAGCAACATTTCTTGCAAGCTTTGAGCCTTGATATCATATGATTTCAGTCTCCAGTAAAAAAATAGATGAGGACTGGGACTGCAGTTTAACAGCGTAATGTGATGAGACCAGGAAAGAAGATGTCAGATGTGAGAGTTATTTTCTATTTCCTGTGATATTCTGTTTTTTTTATTTTAATAGAAACTTAACTGTATTCTGAAACACCAGACCTATCAGTTCTGAGAGAACAAAACCTATCAACATCCCTCAAATACATATTTTTCTTTCAATTAGGTTTTGCATGATCTATTTTGCTTTTATGTTTTGTTTAAATTTTGCAAAGAAATGAAGTAATAATTTAGATAAGAGCAAAATATTTACGGAGCAAACAACAGCCTTGACAACATGCACAATTCTTTAGAGAGTAATATGGCATTTGTTAAAGAAAACTACCACTCTAAGCTGAAAGATCTTAAAGGCAACGAGACTTACCATGCATAAAGAAACCCTATCAAACAGTAAATGATAAATTAGAATATAAGAAGAATTTCCATGACAAATCAACTTGACAATAAATATAGAAGCATATACAGTTAATTTATTTAAAGATAACATCTTAAAACAGAGTCAGCACTCTATATTGTCCTTGACATTCTTTTTAAAATAAAGTTGGGTGTATTTTAATGTTGCAATAACTATTTTTGAGTATAAGTTTCCCAATAACCATCAAGAACTGTAAGCTTTAAAAATAACTAGAACATGTTAATTAGTTCTGAATTTTTTTTCCTGGTTTGGACAGTCAGAAATAGATCGAGTTGTCATTATGAATTTGCAGAGGTAAAGTAAAACTTTATCAGATTAGCCCTAAATTAGCCATCTGAGGAGAGTCAAGAATTTCAGAGTAGTCTCCACAAGGGTTGGTAGACATCTGTATATGCTAATCCCTTGCATATAGTGAAGTATGCATTATTTCAACATCTCTCGTTAAGCAGAGCTAAGATGCTTTCCTCCCTGGACCCTAGGAAGGTGCTTCCTCACCTCAAGGGTTCATAATCTTTATGGAACTACAATCGTTTTTTAAAATCATTGCTTATTGCAAAGTTGGGACATCAGATCTTTTGTAGAAAGTCCAGATTTGTTTTTCAGAACATCTTTGCTATTCAGTCAGTGTGTAAAAAAATTCACCTGATATGGAAGTCCTGGGCTCAGATCTGTTTTTCTCTAGGGAGATTTGAACCCATATCTCCTGTGAGAGTGTACTGAATTACAGGCTGCTCTGAGGCTTTGTTTTCACACAGTTTTTCTCCTTGTCTTACATAGAAATTTCAGCCTGTTGGGAAAAGTTGGGACCTATTTACTTGCAGGCATATCATTATACAACTCATATGACTGAAAATGAGTATATATAATGTATTTTGGAGTTATCATTTATGCTACATTAAAACATTTATTAATACTCAGTGTACAACATAATCTAATCTACTGTATGCTGCTAGGCACAGCAGTGAGAATCCAACTTCTTGAAGAGCACCAAAGTCCTCAGAAGAGTCTAAGAGATCATTGTCACTCTCAAATTTTGGGAGACTCTGTTCATGGAAAATGCATTCAAATTATTATCAAAGGAAGTCACAAAATAGGAACAGAAACCTGAACTCAATTATCAAATAAGCACTTCAAGGACAACAAAATTATGAGGTCAAGCAAGCGCAGTAATAAAAATGACTTAGTTAATTCTCCAGAACTACCACAGGAAACAGGACTGTGCCAATGCTTGAAATTATATATCTATATAAAAAAATTACATTAAAGAGCAATTGCTAATTTTGAAATCTATAAAAAGAATTTATTTGGCAAAAGCATGAGAAAAATAAGCACAATACCACTTTGAATGAACCAGAGGAAACTGAAAGGATGAAAACCCTTGGAGAGAAACTCTAACAGATGTTAATAATTTTTTTTATGACACTGTTTTATCAGCCAAAACTGGCTGTTCATGTGTAAATTAAGAGTTGTTTTATTGTTATCAATGCATTCAAACTTGAATAATAAATCCTTAGTTCCGAAGTTTTTTTCTTTTTCATGTATGATAAGGATGAAGATGATCTTCTGTGATACAGTGGACCATAGAATGAAAGTAAACATAAAAATCTTACCTGAGACATCCCCTGGGATAGGGATCTTATTTCCTGCTCCATTGAACACAGAACATTAAATAATTAAATAATTCAACAGAGCCTGCTTTATTCTTTGTGGAGCTTCCCTCTTTGTGTGCTCATTTTTCAGGCATAGTTAACTGAGAAGAGCTCAAAAGAACTCACTAAGGCTCTCAAGTGTTCAGTTCCAGGGGAAATATGGATATTAACCAGCACCGGGGTGCATTCTTGAAGTATTTAACTATTGGTCCAAATGATATTGTTGCTTCTCCTTTACTTAGAGAGAACTTGACATGCAATGAAACCTTATGTTTATGTACTAGGTTGCCCCATGTCTAACGAGTGATATATAGAGAAAAGTAGGCATTTGTGCATCCTGGCAGAGCTAGGCATTAGATGAAAGCCACCAGTGTTCTTGGCTAGTCTCATGACTAGGGACTTTCTTGAAAATAGTAATTTCTGGTTTAGCATCCTTTCAAATATTTTCTGGGTAGTCTTCACAAACTAGAATGTGTTACAGTTACTATATGGATGCAAGACTGCTAAAAATAACAGGAGAAAGCTATTGAGATCCATGAAAGTAATGAATCATATTGTTTTCTCAAACAGTTCTTAATTAGCCAATGAAACATGGTTAGGAAGTTGTGAGAAATATTTGATGACCTGTAAAACTGGCAGATGTAAACATTTTGGCTTTTAAGAAATTCACTCTTCACCTCAGTGTCACCCTAATGATGAATTTAAAAACACAAATTCAAATTATCTCCATTACTCCTTAGTTTTCAACTGGATATTGAATTCCTCTGTATTTCCTTTGTAACCATCTCTGCAAGATCATTGTCATTGCAATAAAATTTACAAATCAGTTGTAGACTTATAAGATTTTTTTGTGTTTATTTCCTTTACGTTCACAATAAAATGGTGTTCCAAGTATCTAGGATTGTGTAGCCATAAAGTTATAAAAAAAACCCCATAAACACCACCAAATAGAATCAGTGTCTAATTTCACTTTTAAATGGCTAGTTTTAAAATGTTCTTAATTTTTATTCCTGTTTTTGTACTTCTCTGCTTATTTTCATAGCTTCAAGCAAGTCCCAGAACATTCTTTGTTGTTTTCATATTTCTAAATGTGTTTATTTAGAAAAGAAACTCCAGCAGAGACAGAGCAAAAGTAAGCTAAGGTATTCTTTAATCAAGTTTCATATGACGACAGACTCTCTGACCAGGGCTACTGTCACAGAGTGAAAATGAGAACACGAATGTCTAACAAGAAGAGGAGGCTTTGGAAAGAAACGGAGTGATTTACAGTGATGCTTGCATGGCTTTAATAAGAACTAGTGACTGTATTTCACTAGTGTTATTAATAGGGATGTTGGAAGAGGAAGAACAGAAGATGGCAGAGAAGAGTTTTGAAAAAAAAAATTACTCATAAAATTAGAAGGAAACATTCCAGGATTTTGATTAAATCTTGTTTCACTGCACCTATATAAAAAAAATGAAAATAATTAGAATTAATGAAGTTATGTCTCCCAAGCACTTCTAAAAGTAAGGCCAAAATGCAGAAGAAATTATCAAAATTCTGATTTTAAGGCTCAAATGTCATGTCCATCTCATACCTACTTATTTTCTTTATTGATGAGTTCAGGATCTTTAAGAGAGTATTGGTATGTTCACCTTCTCCTTGAAATGAAACATTATGAAAGCATCAGGAAGGTCAAAGAGAGATCATGCAGTGTAACACTGATGTTCCTTTGCCACTAGATTTTCTGCAAGAAAAAAAAATAGTTTGGCTCAAGAACCTCCCTTGCAATCTGAAACTTCCTTCCTAGAACACTGGAGAAATATTCTTTTGGTCATGTATGCACAAAGTATGACTAAAGCACAGTCCAGAAGGGTTATGTATTCAGCTCTGCGTATTTGTTTTTGAAAATATTGATTACTGTGATTTCACATATGTATCCACACACATAAATGCCCTGGTCAACCTCTGTTTTAGCTAGTAAGCAGTTCCATGCAACTTCAGTAAATTATGAACTCCACAGTATTAATGCTATACAAGCCTCTTTAGATTATATAATATCAAGCCTGACATTAGAAAGAGCATCAATCTCAAAAAGGAAGCGACACTTCTGAATGGCACTTCAGCTATATTCCTTTGTATATTGTTAATAAAGAGAGATCTTATTAGTGGGAGATTCGAGATGGTATAAACAAGTTTTTAAGCTCAATATACCATATGCTATAGCTGCTGATTATATTCTCCTTGACATTTTCTGCATGTGGGAATATTATCCTCTCAAATTCATTATGCTTCTGTTCACATGTACTGTGTTAATTGGCATGTGACACTTTAAAAATCTGTTCTCAGGCAATATTCATAAATAGTTCTGTTTCATATGATCAAATGTATTCAGTGGGCCTGGCATTTAAAAGATTGTAACAATATAATTCTTTTCTTCTCCACTGTTCTATTTTAAAATCAAGATAGTCTGAATTAATTTCATCTTTTCTTAAACTAGATTGTTTCCAGTTTATTGTGTGTCATATTTAATGATTTATTTCCTAGAAGTGTGTTTTGTTTATATAACACTTAGTTTTACCGGGTTCTTTGCAATTAGTATATGCAAAATAACCATATAAGCCAAAACATCTTATTCTATTTAGCATTATTAACTAAAATAATAAAGTAGTAAAGGGCAAGATAGGATGCATATGCTCTATTCCACAGAACCAATACAATTTCATGTATTTCAAAGATGACATCTCAATTACACAGCACTACAAGTGCAGACTGCAGAAAATGAGTAGGATATAGCTGAAGATCCTAGGATGAAAACAATAATAGCTGTGTCATCAGCAAAGACAGTAAGAGCTTTGTCATCAGCTCCCTCTAGAGAAGAATTGAATGAAGAGTTCAGAATGTTTTTCATCCAAATATAGCATCAATATCAGGCTTCTAGGTTGAAACTTGATAGTGATAGAACGCTTGTCTAGTTAATGCACATTGATAGACTTCTCTGAAGGATAGCCCAGATCTCAGGTGGGTGAATCACCTTGTTAGACAGCACAATGTTTCCTCCATAACTATTCTGGTTGTCAAAGCCCACTTCTCTTTTTTAAGTGTCCAAAGGTAGCATTTAATATGAGGATTTTTTTTCATTCTCATCATTGCTAATTGTCGTATGTGGGAAATTTTTTGCATGTTTTTCTTGGTCTAAAATAGAAGTAAAAACACACCTGCAATCTTCTACCCATGTTTTTTACCAGCTTTATTCATATATCTAGTCTTTGGCTACTGTTTCCCTGTTACTAACACGTCATTTCCTTTTAACATTGTGGGGCAATCTGGTAGCTGCTTTCTCTTACTTGTTCTCTGCAAGTTCTTCCTGCATCTTATGCTCAAAATCATTATTTTCACCTTCTGTAACATATGAACAGAAATTCCAGAAGCAGAAAAATCATTACTACATGCCAAATACAGAATCTTACTGTACCAAGCAAGAATCTTAATTCCATCTAGGAAGTGTACATCTTCTGTCTGTGTTAGAAATATGCATTAAACAGATATTTGCTTGAGAAAACTATAGATTTAATCAGCTCTAGCTGCTATTTACATCTGTGATAGACAAGGTGGACTTACATTCTCACAAGGAAGAACAAATATTTCTGGAGAAACTGGTCACAGACTCTTCATCTCTGTCTTTCTAACAGTTGATTAATAACATTTGGCTTGTAAAGTCCACAGACTCTATACAAATCATTTTGATACTTGGACATCTGGAAAACCTTGTATAGCATTAATGGTGTGCTTCAAGTTGCATAATTTGATTCTCCAATAGCACAAATTTTCCTGCAGAAGGCCACTGGCAGATATGAGGAACAACACTATGTAGCCCTGAGTGGTGCAGAGCCATTGCAACAGACTGTAAAAAAAATCTCGGAAGAGAAATAAGAGAATCTATTACTCTTTCATATGTATTTATTTAACATTGAACTGGTGCACACAGTTTATCTAATCAAATTTATCATTTTTTTTTCTGTCATGCCTTCTGCTAGAAGTTACTGAATTCAGTGGCCCAGTAAACACAAGGCTGCTGCAATCCCATGTCCCAAGGTGCTGTTAGTAATGAGTAACGAGGCTGAGCATTCATCACTAACAGACACACATGCTTATATGCATGTACATACATATAGGCATATACATATGGCTGACCACATAGACCAACACAAATGGAACACACAGCATTTAGAAAAAAAAACAAACAACAGTAATAGCCTCATCTTATTGCCCTTTCTGGTTGCTCAGGATCAATGCCCATCAATTGAAAACAGGCATATGTATAATATGGATCTTTCCTGTGGCTGCTCTTAGACAGTCTACCCAGCAGCTGACTTCTGTATTCTCTGGTCTCCACTTGCCTAATGCAGAGACAGACAAATGCAAATAGGTCTTCCAGTTGACTGTTAGACCTTAGTTTCCTCAGTAGGTGGTTTGGACCTGCTAGTCTCTACAGTAGCCAATAACATGACAACTTTGATACCTGGCTCCCAAGTCTCTTAATTTGCTTGTTATCTAGGCCATCTTGAAGCCTCTTAGTGATTACATGCATTGACATATATGCCCACACACTATGCATGCTTTTCAGTTTCTCTCCAGTTCCTCCTACCCAGACACAAGGAACTCTGTGACCCACTGTCCCACCTAGCAGTCTAGTTGCAAGACCTCCATGTACACATGTATACAGAATAGACAATACCTTAATAAGAAAAAATAGTGTAAATGGAATTTAATGAGAACACATTGTGCTGATCAAGCGTAAATGTATTGACCAGCATTTTCTACCACTTTATCCCTCTCATTTCCCACAAATTTTTCTCCCTATCAATCCATATCTCCAGTCCCTAAATACTTCTCCGAGTATTAGCTGCTTACCCATGCACAATGACTCACGTTACTTCATTAGATTCCCCAGGAAGCCTCCCTTGCTGACCCCTGGTGCAGGGTGTCCCCTTACTCCTGGGGCTGAGGGTCCCCTAGGACAGCTCTGGCAGTTCAGGGAGGGTACTCATGCCTCTGACTGGAGTATTGGGGTGCCCCTGCTCGCCATCACACCAGTGGGCTCTTTTAGTGTGTAGGTACAAGTCTTTAATCACACAACCTAATGCTATCCCCATCATTGTGTGAATATGTGTTATGAGGTATGTAAAAACAGAAGATTTTTATCCACTTTTTCCTTCTCCTCCTTCATCCCTNCTCTCATTTCCCACAAATTTTTCTCCCTATCAATCCATATCTCCAGTCCCTAAATACTTCTCCGAGTATTAGCTGCTTACCCATGCACAATGACTCACGTTATTTCATTAGATTCCCCAGGAAGCCTCCCTTGCTGACCCCTGGTGCAGGGTGTCCCCTTACTCCTGGGGCTGAGGGTCCCCTAGGACAGCTCTGGCAGTTCAGGGAGGGGACTCATGCCTCTGACTGGAGTATTGGGGTGCCCCTGCTCACCATCACACCAGTGGGCTCTTTTAGTGTGTAGGAGCAAGTCTTTAATCACGCAACCTAAGGCTACCCCCATCATTGTGTGAATATATGTTATGAGGTATGTAAAAACAGAAGATTTGTATCCACTTTTTCCTTCTCCTCCTTCATCCCTGTGAATCGTGTTGCTTGTTTTTGAGCTGTGGGGTGGCACCGGCACCTTCGGTTTGTAAACCGGCACTAGTGACCACGCAGAACCCCCTTCCTCTCCTCTGGGGTTGGCAGCAACCGTGGCGGACAGGCACAGTGCCAGTGGAGTGGTACATTCCAGAGTGGCTAAGGGGAAGCACCACACAATATTGACTACACAGGGATGGCAGCAGCCTGGCGGCACAAGTCAGCCCAGAGCAGCACAGAGTGGCAGGAGCTGCAGCAGCGGTTCCTGCAGCAGCAGAGCTGCATGTAAGTGGCAGAGAGGTCCTGAATGGCCCCGCCCCAGCATGGCTGAACGTGAATCAAACAGTATGCCAGAAGAATACATCACGCGGTGCAACACAACACACAGTATAAATCTCATGGGTTTTGGAACATTTTCCTCTTCTCAGTGGCAGTGTGAAGGGAGAGTGAGGCATCTCCATCTTGTCTCAGGGAAGCAGAGGCCATGTGATGGACTTTTCATCCAACCTCATCCAACCTCATCCACCATCCTAGCTTCTTCCACCCACCATTCCAGCTCACTGTATCTCCTTTTCACCCCATCTGGACTATGTTACCAAGTTTCTTGTGGGTAGGGGGACAACCACATTTCATGGTAGGGCTGGGAAGTTTTCCGATTCTGTTATTTTACTGGTTTTTTGTGTAAAAAAGTTATTCTTTTCTTACTTTGCCTTTGGGTGCTTATGATTTGTTCTATTTCTTCTGTTTCTCCGGGAGTGGGGATGCTTTTTATTTGGGTTTCCCCCATAATTGTCCCAAAACTGGGACACTATACATGGAGTCAAAATCACCATTGTTTCTATATAGATAACAAACAGAAGGAATTATAAATCCTGAATTAATACCTTTCAGAGCAATATTTCCACTAAATACTCTCAAAATTGTATAGCAAATTCATTATTCCATTCTGATGCTTTTCAAAAAAAGAGACACATTAGCTCATCTTGTATGCATGAAAGACATCAGAAGTGTCAATTTCTTTCAATTTCAGGATTAGGTAAATAATTAATAAACTAACAGCATCAAAGAACATATTCACAGTCATGACTGTTTAAGAAAGATGCAGTCAGGATGCCAAACATTTGATTTTGTACATGAATATCAAATCTCTTACTTGAAGCGTTTGTAAATCTAAGACATTATATGTCACAAATACTAACACAAATATAAGAAGCAGGAGAGACTTGTAAATAGTAAATCTTTTTAAATTATCATTCCGTATACATGTAACACCATTATTGCCTTTTAGTGGAAGTTAACGATACAAAGTCACCACAAGAAATGTGAACACTTCAACATTAAAACACATAATATGAAAGGAAAGTTTTCTCACTCCATCTGTACATCAAACACAGAAAAAACATTTCTCTCTTTCTTTCCTAGTCTCACAATTCTCTTCACCTTGACTAGTTCCATCAATTTCAGTTTGTACAAAACCTTACACTATTTCTACCATGCTCTTATGTTGTCCATGTCAGTTAGACCAGAAGAATTCTTACCCTCTTCAATGTGTATTGAATAGTAAAATTGTTGCATTGAATTCTGACTTGCTAATACATAAGTGCTACTGAGAATTAACAAGAAATTATGTAAATTGAGAAAACCATAGCACAATAATATTTTTCCATCTTCCAAGTTGTCTTCTGTAAAGGCTAGCATGGTCCGTCCTCTTGTCTTTATCATTTTAGATAAAATATGAGAGTTATTTACAACAACTGGTCCGCAGCTGTTTTATCCTTGGGTCGGTTTGTTGGGTTTGGTTGTTCTTTTTTTTGTTTTGGTTTGTGGGAGGTTTTTTAGTTTTTGTATGTTTGGGGTTTTTTGTGGTTTTTTTTTACTAAACTTGAATAAATAATTTGGATTTCAACTCCCACTTAATATAAAAGCACACTTTTTTAAAANCAGTTCAGGGAGGGGACTCATGCCTCTGACTGGAGTATTGGGGTGCCCCTGCTCACCATCACACCAGTGGGCTCTTTTAGTGTGTAGGAGCAAGTCTTTAATCACGCAACCTAAGGCTACCCCCATCATTGTGTGAATATATGTTATGAGGTATGTAAAAACAGAAGATTTGTATCCACTTTTTCCTTCTCCTCCTTCATCCCTGTGAATCGTGTTGCTTGTTTTTGAGCTGTGGGGTGGCACCGGCACCTTCGGTTTGTAAACCGGCACTAGTGACCACGCAGAACCCNGTTACCAAGTTTCTTGTGGGTAGGGGGACAACCACATTTCACGGTAGGGCTGGGAAGTTTTCCGATTCTGTTATTTTACTGGTTTTTTGTGTAAAAAAGTTATTCTTTTCTTACTTTGCCTTTGGGTGCTTATGATTTGTTCTATTTCTTCTGTTTCTCCGGGAGTGGGGATGCTTTTTATTTGGGTTTCCCCCATAATTGTCCCAAAACTGGGACACTATACATGGAGTCAAAATCACCATTGTTTCTATATAGATAACAAACAGAAGGAATTATAAATCCTGAATTAATACCTTTCAGAGCAATATTTCCACTAAATACTCTCAAAATTGTATAGCAAATTCATTATTCCATTCTGATGCTTTTCAAAAAAAGAGACACATTAGCTCATCTTGTATGCATGAAAGACATCAGAAGTGTCAATTTCTTTCAATTTCAGGATTAGGTAAATAATTAATAAACTAACAGCATCAAAGAACATATTCACAGTCATGACTGTTTAAGAAAGATGCAGTCAGGATGCCAAACATTTGATTTTGTACATGAATATCAAATCTCTTACTTGAAGCGTTTGTAAATCTAAGACATTATATGTCACAAATACTAACACAAATATAAGAAGCAGGAGAGACTTGTAAATAGTAAATCTTTTTAAATTATCATTCCGTATACATGTAACACCATTATTGCCTTTTAGTGGAAGTTAACGATACAAAGTCACCACAAGAAATGTGAACACTTCAACATTAAAACACATAATATGAAAGGAAAGTTTTCTCACTCCATCTGTACATCAAACACAGAAAAAACATTTCTCTCTTTCTTTCCTAGTCTCACAATTCTCTTCACCTTGACTAGTTCCATCAATTTCAGTTTGTACAAAACCTTACACTATTTCTACCATGCTCTTATGTTGTCCATGTCAGTTAGACCAGAAGAATTCTTACCCTCTTCAATGTGTATTGAATAGTAAAATTGTTGCATTGAATTCTGACTTGCTAATACATAAGTGCTACTGAGAATTAACAAGAAATTATGTAAATTGAGAAAACCATAGCACAATAATATTTTTCCATCTTCCAAGTTGTCTTCTGTAAAGGCTAGCATGGTCCGTCCTCTTGTCTTTATCATTTTTGATAAAATATGAGAGTTATTTACAACAACTGGTCCGCAGCTGTTTTATCCTTGGGTCGGTTTGTTGGGTTTGGTTGTTCTTTTTTTTGTTTTGGTTTGTGGGAGGTTTTTTAGTTTTTGTATGTTTGGGGTTTTTTGTGGTTTTTTTTTACTAAACTTGAATAAATAATTTGGATTTCAACTCCCACTTAATATAAAAGCACACTTTTTTAAAATGGCAAACAGATAAACTCTCTCACACTTTTCACTGTTTTGCTTTTAAAAATATCTACCAGTACATTTCTGGTAAAGATTTGACTTTCAAATAATTGGCCCTTTCTGATAAATCTACTGATATTCCCTGGAGTTTTTCTGATGATCTTTGCTATTATGGTATTTCTAGGTTGCAATTGTTCAACCTTAGAGGACAATTCCAAGCAATTATTCTGTCTGAAGTAGTTAGAAAAGTAACTTGAAAGGAAGCAGTGGTCGAAGTATATTTATATTCTCTCTCACTCTCCTAGAATGCAGTCTTTTGAGGACAAAACACTAAGTTTTGTGTAATGTCATATGTCTTTCACATAACTTAAGCTGCACATAAAAAATTTCAAGAATCTCTGAACATCATGACAGTGTCTGCATTCTAGGGTAGATTTGCTCAACAGTCTAAAACCTGTTGAGTGATCTGTGGAACTTTCCTAGTATATTGTGAAAACTTCTTCCAGATGCAACAGGCACACAAGTGAGTATCCTCCATTCATGTGTCAGCATGGACTTGGGTTTACACACCAGAATGCAATGCATTCTTGGCATTCAGACAACCAAATGCACCACAGAATGTAACTGCCCACTAGTATCAATCTTGCTAATACATACAAACATCATAATTAACCTTAATAAAAGTTGAGTACTCTTTTAAATTGGTGTAAGCTAAGTCATAAAATAGCATGTTTCTAAGTATATAATTAATTTTCTCAACATTGGTTGAATATTATTTATAGGAAACAATGCATGATTTTTTGTGATGTACTAGCAATGCGCAATGTTCTACAAGACCTCCAACAAATTTCCATTGTGTCAAGAGCTTTACAAGCTTTGTAGACAACTGATTCCTCTAGTCAAAATAATGGTCATCAAAACTGTCTTTGTTTCATATTGAAAGCAAGTGTCAATGAATAGATTAAGACAGTTAGAAAATGTTTTTCTTCTTTTTCTAAAGACCTGAACTAAACCTAATTACTAAAATCATGATGGACAGGTTGAATAAATTGTTTTATTTCCTAGAGGAGAAATCTAGACTTACTAAATTAGGTGAAATAATTTATGTGAAATGAAGTGAGGTAATAAAGGAAGGGGCTCAGCATTCATGTCAAATGTTTACCTAGGCACAAATAATTTCACAGAAAATAAAACTGTATGCTTTAAAATGGATTTTCAGATATCACTAGTTTTGTAAACTCTATTTATATTTCTTATAGTCATTGAAAAAAACCTATTGCTAGCCACTCCTTTTAACTGTGTAGGGACTGTATGCTATATTTAAATTTAAACCAAAGTCCAAGAATTTAGTTTTTATTTCCAAACACAGACAATTAATTACTGTCTCTAGAGATGAAAATCTTATCCACCGAGCCATGTTGTTCTTCTCAAAAAATGCAGTCTTTTAATAACAAATTTAGTGTAATCAATACTGACAGAGACAATGTGCAAATAATTATTTCGCAGGAGAGTGTTATAATTTGAAGGCAGCATGTGTTTGTAAATTGTTCTATACCTCCTACCTCCATGTGCCATCCAAACATTCCTTATCTCAGCAAGGTTACAATATATAATCTTAAAGGATTTCAGATGCGTTTTTCAGGTGTTCTTCTAAAATTGCCTAATTGCAAGCGTTTTCTCTGCTATTTCATCTATCCCCCTATCTTTTCTTATTCAACTCAGTCTTTAAAATCTGTTCCAATTTCTTGGGTTTAGATCCTTTTGCTGTGTAAATGTACTGAAATAGATGCTAACATTCTTATGGTAGCCCGTTGTAAATATTTAAGTGTTGGCTTGCAGAAATAACATTATTCTTAATACACATTGTCCTGGTTTGGGCTGGAGCAGAATTAATTCTGCTCAGATGGTATTGCTGCTAGCCAGGGTTCCTTTAAAAGTGACTGTNATAATTTATTTTCATGCACAGTCATTTGCCAAAACACAGGCAGTATTTGTAACATACTTTTACACTAACAGTTTATATTGGGTTTGGCTGAGATGGAGATAATGCTCTCCCCATAGCAGCCCTCACATCGCTGTGAGGGGACATAACTGGGAGCGCTAACCAAAACTGACCAAAGGGCTATTCCATACCATATGACACCAGCTCAGTAATAAAAGGGGGAAAAAGAAGACGTCTGTCCCCCGAACAACATTACGGGTTTCAAAGTCCTGCTTCCCGAGAGAGGGCTGGACATCATCCGTTATGGGAATGGCTTAATTTTGCTTTGCTTTGCACGTGCAGCCCTGCCTTTCTTTGTTTGCTTATTAAACTGCCTTTACCGAAACCCACGGGCTGCTTTTATCTTGTTCTCTTCCCTCTTGTCGTGTTTGGCAGGTGTGGGTGGAGGACATGATAGGGAACCTGGTGCTCAGCCAAGGTCAACCCACCACACATTTGTACTGATTTTCTTATTTATCAAAATATAAATTTAGGATGCAATAATTCTCAAACTAATGATTCTTACTCAAAGCTTTGTTATTATGTCCAAAACATGTAACTGTCATTGTCTGCATTTATAAAATGAGCATAATAAACAGAAGGAGCTTTCAAGAACAAACAAATCAGCTGCTGCCAAGATGGATCCCTCTCATTGCTGTTGATATAAATTACAATTTTCATGTGCAAGCACTCAGGCCCTAATTTACCACATTTGTTCAACAGGTGCCTAATTTTAAATACACTTGTAGTCTTCAATGGGATAACTCAAGTAAATGCTGAGGTAACACACAGGAACCTTCTCAAGTTGCTTATTGAACCAGAACTCATAGCATGGCTGCTCTAGAAGGGGAAGAATATATGAAGCTAGAGGAAAAAAGGGAACAATAATGATAAAAACAATTTTTAGTTGTATGTATATTGCCATTCTGTGCTAAAACCCTATTCCCAAGGGTCACAAAAAGGGATTTATCACTGCTTAGTCTGCAGTATGTTACCCTAAGCATCTTTTGCCTACTGATTCCAGAACAACAATTTAAGGACTTTGTTTTGTGTCACTCCTACCATTTAACAGTAGAACACCTTTCCGAATATTGAAATTGCTCTTCAGGCTATATGAAAACTGAAGGGATAACATGTTCTGTTTTAGTACACACATTTACCTGGTTACTATTATGCTGCCTGGTTGTACATACATAAATAAAAGGATGTGATTACAGAAAACAGAAAGCAATCAAAGAGAGGACAGCAATAACACTACCTAAAGGCAGAAAACCTTATCAGAGAAGAGAATCTCTTTATTTGAAAGTCCCATTTCTGGGTAAGCCTACAAGAAATCAACGCTAAAACTACTAAAATTTTCTTCAGAGGTAAAAGAGATTGCTCAGGCTGATGAAAAGAGATGGATACAAGTTCCAGGCAGATAAACAGAAAGCATATTACAGACGTATAATCTGTTTTCCACAGGAAATATCAATAACTAGGATGAGTAGAACTTACTAAACCTTAAACAGTTAAGGCCTAGATATGAAACAGAAACATCTGGATTTTCTTTGTTTTCCTTTACCCTACATGATGTACTTTTGAAGGGGGTTGATTTTTTTTTTTATATATTAAACTGGTCTTGAGTCTCTATATAATGTTAGTAACTCTTACAAAAAAAAAAAAAAGATAACAGCAACACCTAATAAATCAATTTCCAGTGGTGTTGAACCACGTGATTTCACCATGCAAGAGGCAAAGGAACTCATACACGGACGCAACCAGAGTGTTGTGGACAATGGCTCCTTGTCTAGGTGGAGATCCCCTCGGGGCTCTGTCTTGGGACCAGTGCTCTTCAATGTCTTCATTAATGACCTAGACATGGGTATTGAGTGCACCCTCAACAAGTTTGCAGATGACACAAAGCTGAGTGATGTGGCTGATGGGCCAGAAGGGCAGGATGCCATCCAGAGGGACCTGGATAAACTCAAAGAGTGGGCCTGTGACAATAAAATGAAGTTTAATAAGTCAAAGTGTGAAGTCCTGCATCCTTGTAGGAGTAATCCTAGATACGAGTACAGACTGGGTGAGGAACTCATTGAAATCAGCTGTGCAGAGAAGGGCTTGGGGGTCATGATTGATGAAAAGCTGGATATGAGGCAGCAATGTATACTCACAGCCCAGAAAGCATAAAAAAGCTGTGGACTTGTTGGAACAAGTCCAGAGAAGGGCCACAAAGATTAGAGAACCTCCCCTATGAGGACAGACTGAAGTTTTCAGCCTCAAAAACTTCGAGGAGATCTCATAGCAGCCTTCCAGTACCTAAAGGGGGATTATGAAATAGAAGGGGAGAAACATTTAGCTAGTCAGATTGTAATAGGACAAGGGGGAATGGTTATAAACTGAAGGAGGGGAAATTTAGATTGGAGATTAAAAGGAAGTTCTTCACCCGGAGGGTTGTTAGGCACTGGAACAAGTTGCCCAGAGAGGCTGTGGATGCCCCATCCCTGGCAATGTTCAAGGCCAGGCTGGATGTGGCCCTGGGCAACCTGGTCTAGTGTGTGGCATTCCTGCCCATGGCAGGGGTGTTGGAACTAGATGATCTGTAAGGTCCCTTCCAACCTGGCCCATTCTATGATTCTATGATGATTCTAATCTCAAAAGCATTTAAAATGTGGCAAACAAGGTACTAGGACATGATTTTCTCAACAAATTCAGAGGTTAAAAGTAGGATCTGCCTCTGCTACAAGATAAGCAAACATACTTTTGTAAAGTATGATTCCAAATACATGACAGTTTGGATGATGGAATATAGTGGCCCCACATAATTTTCAAAGTCTTCAAATATGGATTCCTTTCCTTTTGCTTCAATGGCAATGTTAAGCCTCAATACAAATAATGTAGATGCATAATTGCATCACAATTATGGAAATTATTTTCATTTAGGTGAATTATACACTGAGTGGGCATTCTGTTCTTTCCCTGCCAGCTTTCTACTTGGACTATTTAGTGTGTATGTCTACAGTAGTAAGTAGTGTAGATCAGTGGATGCTAGCCTTCAGACTGAAACAGTAAATACTGAAGATCCAAGGTCCATATATTTGAGGTTTTGCTTTTCCTAGTTTTGGACTAGTACCCTGGTTGAAGTCATTTTAGTTTTTAGAAAATACTAGAAATGTTCTCACTTTACGTTACTTTACTAAAACCATTTTTATAATTGGTATATATGAAGTATGAGAATGCAACACAGTGCATTGAATAATTCTAGTGACTATTAAACTATATAACCATTACAAAAGTAGAGATGCTTAGTTGCAAATAGGAGAATGTCTTTCACAAAATTTCTACAAAATATTTGACTTCTCAATACTGATCTTGAACAGCAGAACATCTTCAAAAGATCCTCATAATTAAAATTCTTAGCTCAGTTGAGTGTTAGGATAATGTTAGAGGGAAATGTTTGTTTCATAAGTTTAGACTTATTTCCAACTCTGTCAGCCTCTGCGTCTCCCTGTGAACTTTGTCTCAGAGCACAATAGTAATGAAGCATTTTAACTTAGGAGGTGACTCCCGCAGTAAACAAAAGACAGGAAAACGTCAGTGTCTTGAAACATGTGCCCAGAGCAACAACCTTTTACACAGAATGAGCCAAGTAATTCTATTTCTTCCAATTAGATTGCAAAAGAAAGTTTAAACAGGCAATGAGTAAATAGACTGTGCAGTCAGCACTGCAGAAAGAATTAGGAGTAGGTCCACTGAGCCAAGTTCAAAATCCTTGGCAAAGGAATCCCAGGACATTTCATCTACGCATTAAGAAAGACACAGTAATCATGTCACTAATGGATTGCAGTTGGCTTCATTATTAAATCTCCCAGACTACCCAAAGCTTTTTTCTGTCAGTACTTTTTGCAAATAGAATGCCCCTTGGCAAAGAAATTTTGCTTTCATACTTTCATTTTATCAACAATATAAGGACATAATAAAAGACCTCATCTTACGTTACTGATGAATAGTAAGGGACTATTACCTACCCTAGGGGTAGGTGAAGGTATCATTACCTTTCTTTTAACAGTTCAGGGAGACATTTCTTCATAGGATCTGATAATGTCCTAGCAGTCCCTCCTCTAATCCTTCTGCTAGAAAATAGTAGACGTTGGTTAGTTTTATCCTTTTATACTTTTTTTTTGAGAAACTTCCACGCCTTGACAGTATCCTTAGATTTTATACTTCTGAAAGGTAAATGATATTATTAGTAACCAAATAATTTAGTATCTTCTAGGTGACAATCTTATAATTATGAATGTTAACATAACTACAAAAGATTATATGCATATTTCTATGAAGAATTTCAACTTATTTTTCTGTGAGCTATCCTGGTTTGAATTGAAACAGAACAATTCTGTTCAGTTATTTTACTTTTCAGCTAAAGCTTTTCCAGTTAGCTGCTCTTTCTGAACTAGCAGCATGTTTTAACAGACAAAAGCCTGCTTCTAGTAGTGGTAAGAGCTAATGCTTAGGTTTACTGCTAAAGAATGGCATGCAGATGAAGGTCACTGTTAGATCTTCTGCACCACGAAGGAAAGTGCAGAATAAAAGGCTACAACTCAGGGAGGAGCAGACAGTTCAGGTGACCTTAAAATGACCAAGTAGGTATTCCACATCATATACATTTTATTCAACATAAAGCTAAGTGGCAATTTCCTGCCCCTTCCCTTTTCTCTCTCTTCCATGGACTGCATCAGAGCAAGGCTCTGCCTATTGTCTCTGATCCCAACCAAAGGCTCCAGAATACAGCTCCCGGGATACAGCTTGCTATATTGGTGGTGATGTAGTTATCAAAGGGCGGGTGTTTGGGTTCAATATTGGCTTTGTATGTATCTGTAAATATTTGTATATATCTTATTTTATTACTATTTATTTTTATTAAAGTAGTTTTAGTTTTATTTTCTAAACCACAGGTCATCTCAGTCTTTAATGCTTCTGTTTCCCCTCTCCCAGGGTGTAGGAGTGAAAGGGGGGGGGTAATAGAGAGTGTCTGTCAGTAGCTCAGGCCATCCCAACCCCTAGCTCACAACAGAGATTACACCTATGAATAAGAAACACAGATATGAGAAATAAAAATATACTTGCATAAAACATGCTTTTTAAAAAAATCTTGCAAACTGTTAGTGGAAGATATTTGTGTTTATTCTGATCCTTAACTTTCTATTTAAAATTCTAGCAATTTCTGTTTTTTTACTCCTGAAATAAATAATTTAGAGATAGGACACTCTAAAAAAACCTACGTCCTAAGGACTATGCTGCCAGCGCCCAAGCTTGCTAGGGCCTGACTGATGAACCTTGGAATTAAAGGGTGGGTCCAGCTCTGCGCATGCTGTGTCTTACCTAGAAAAAAAATCCATTGCGCAGGCTCGAGGGTGCTATCCGCTATCCTCTTTTTATCAGCGCACTTGTAAAAAGCTCTGATGAGGAGCATGGATGGAGCCCTCCCTGGATCTTCGTTCACGAAGCCTAGCCATACATTCGCTTCTTTAGATTGCTTTGTCTTCATGCCATTAGCCAGATGCCATCTGGCTGCCCAGGACACTGATTCATGCATCATTTCTACCCATGTGAGCAATTATCAAAAGAAATACTTTATAAAAGTATAACAGATATGTATTCTCAAGTTGTATAACTTTTTGACTTCATCAGCTTATATGTAGTGGTGAAAAAGGAAGTTGATTCCTTTGTGACCAATCTCTAACTCAGTTATCCAATATATTTGAGAGACCATAGTGTAACATTTCTTGTTAGACTGTGTAGAAATTATTTCTTTTTAAGAAAGTCTAGTTCTTCAGTCCTAATATTTCCTCTTTTTTATTACCTATTGTTGTGTGTTAAAATATTGATGAAATATCAGTTATGGAAGAGATGATGCAGAATTTTGTAGCAGTGAATTAAAAACAGATGCTTCATTCCACTGGATGAGCACTGCAGACTTGCAGGTCTTCTCTGCTCAGTAGTTACACTCAGGCTGTGCAGGTGTTATTCATTCCTGGACAAGACCAGTGTAATTTTACTATCTTCTTCCTATCTCAGTCCATAACTTCCAAAACCCCTTGAAGCTTTCATCAAACCAGGACATGCTGTTGTAGATTTCCATACAGCACTTAAAGCATTTACAATCTGAATTAAAATAATGATAATAAAATAGTTTTAATGAAATGTATGTTTCTAAAATATATTACAGTCATTTGTAGTAAGGAATACTACATTTTGTAGTGTTATGAATGTCCTTTTCAATGTACTGATGTATGATATGCAATGATTTATTCTAGGACTTAGTGTAATTTCACTTTCTTCTTCCTCACTCAGTCCATAACTTCCAAAAACCCCTGAGAATTTCATCAAACCAGGACATACAATGTATATTTCCATACAGTATTTGGCTTACTATATTTTTGCCAGTTAATTTCAGTCTCTTCAAAACTGTGATGCCCCCAGTGATGGCCACACATGCCTTCTGCTTTAACACTCTGGAGAGACAATGCTGTGAGACCTCAAACGGGAAGGAAAGAATGATTTTGTAACTCCAAGTCAAACAGCTGTGTTGCCACAGCACTGCAATTTATTAAGCATTTAACATACTTTTCTTCACAAAAGTGGTACTTAGTACCTAAATAGAGCTCTCCATCTTTGAAGAGTTAAACACATCTTAATTAATTAATCCATACAGCACTGTGCAAAACAGGTAAGAAACCGTCATCGTGGCTAGGCTTCGTGAATGAAGATCCAGGGAGGGCTCCATCCATGCTCCTCATCAGCACCTTTTCCAAGCACGCTGATAAAAAGAGGATAGCAGATAGCACCCTCGAGCCTGCGCTATGGATTTTTTTTAGGTGAGACACAGCATGCGCAGAGCTGGACCCACCCTTTAGTCCTAAGGTTCATCTGCCAGGGCCTAACAAGCTTGGACGCTGACAGCGAAGTCCTTAGGATGGAGGTTTAACCTCTTAGATGGAAGGCCTTACAGGGCTAAACGAGCTCCATCTGCCCGGGTTTGGAATCAGAATTGTCCCTCTCCTAGGATGAATGCCAGAAGGCTAATGAGCTCATCCTACCCATACAAGGATTCTAGGAACATGGGTATCACTCCCCACACTTTCCTGTGGGCAATGAGTTTAATGCTCCCTCTGCTGTCGGCACAGTTATCGCACCAGGGGCCACAGAAGACCCCAAGTGATTTTCAGACAGTGCCTGCAAGTAAGAAATATTACATTTTCAATTTTAGTTTACATTCTTTTAATGAAAATTTTATATATATAAATTAATATTTCCAAAAGAGACACATACATACATTTTTAGGAAAATATTACTTTCAAACCTCAGGAAAAGTTCTGTGCTCAAACATTTTCCCCCAAAATATTAGGTGCTTTTATAAAAGATTCTGTTTTTCTATTTGAATAATACATTGCATATATCAATTAAGTATTCTGGCTATGGCATTATTATTGATATAGGTATGATTTGTTCAACTGGTTGACATATCTGGCATGAATCAAGATCTTTCATTGCCAAATATATGAGGTATTGTAACACAACCCAAATGTTGAACTCGCTACTATCTCCAAAAAAAAATTTCAAACTTCTTCCTTTGACTCTGAGGGCTACACTTATAAAACAATAACAACAAAAAAATTGCAGTTGCAAGGCATAGTAAATAGTTACTACAGAGATAAGAATTGGCATGATTTGAACAGTTAAAACATGTAAGAAGGAAAGGAATTCCTTTGGTTTTGCCAGTACAGTAGATGTTGGCTTACAATCTGCATAGTAAATGAAATTTAGTTGATACCACCAACAAGTATGGTCAAATCCATGGATATTTAAAGTGATGGTTTGATCTCTGAGTTATACTTTCTGTACTAAAGTGTTTAATACAATGGGAATCTATAAAAAAATATCCCATAAACAGCATTTCCAGGGAGTTTTGAACAGTATCCAGAGTAAGCACAAATGAAGCTCTCTACATTTAAATAATTCAGCACAGAGTTGAAAGTGGAAATGACAGAGGAAAACTTCTATTACCTACTGACATTTAAAGAACACTGACTTCTCTCCCTAAAGTGAGTCATTGGCAGTGGACTCAGTGAAACACAGAAAAAAAGCACAAGATGCTTTATTTGTTTTGGATTTTTTTAAATCTGTCACACATATTAATTATAAATTAGAGACACAGATCTGAACTGAAGGGTATGAATGTTTAAAAAGTTACAAATAATTGAAAAAGCAGAAAGTCCTTTAGGACATTATCTTTCTTTAAAAGGGCAGTTTCTCATTTGATTTTTGGAAAGCTGAATTCTTGAACTCATGGGAATGTTCTTTAAAATTCAGGCTTGTGACTCTTCTGTTCAGAGCTAACTGGCAAGATCTAATCTAACATACATGAGTTATCAGCAATAACTCTGATATAATGTTGAAAAATAAAATCTCAGCTCTCAAGCATTTGCAAGCTTTATTATATGTTAATTTCCTAGCCGTTCAAATACAGCTGAAAAAGATGGTTGAATCTAATGCTTTTATGTTAAAATTTCCTCCCTAAAGTAATTTACAAATTCTCTTTCTCTCCTTACTTACTATAAAGTCAAAGAACCATAGAATCTCAGGTTGGAAGGGACCTCAAGGATCATCAGGGAGCTACTTAGTATGATTCCCTGGGAAAAAACTTTTGAAGGTGCTGGTCAGTTTTTAAGTACCACCCTTAAGAGCACAGGAGCAGGCTATTCCAAAATGTCAGAAGTCAGGCAGGAGATGCAGAAGTCCAGCTTGGCTAAGCAGGGAGCTTCTTCTGGAGATTAGACAAAAGCAGAAAGTGTATGGCCAGTGAAAAGAAGGTCAGGGAACATGGGAGGTTTATAGAGATAATATTCACCCCTGTAGAGAGCAAGTTCGTGTGTCAAAGACTCAATTAGAGTTGAGGCTGGCCAATGCTGTGGGAAACAATGAAAAGAACTTTTAAAAATACGTTAATGGCAAGACACAGACCAAGAATGACATCATTACTAGATGACGATGGTCACCTCACAGGCAGAGACATTGACAAAGCAGGGATGTTTAATGCTTTCTTTGCCACTGACAATGGACCCTACAGCCCCCAGAGCCATGAGCTAGAGACCCATGACTGTGAGTCTGTTAAAACTCTAGCCAATGCAAAACCTGTACAGGACTTGCTGCTCTAGCTCAATCCCTATAAGTCTATAGGCCCTGATGGGATTCATCCAAGGGTACTTAGAGAGCTGGCTGATGTCATCGTGATTCCTCAATGATTTTTCAATATTCCTAGGAATCTGGCAAGGACCCAATTGACTGGAAGCTGGCAAATGTTGTCCTGATATTCAAGAAGGGTTACAAAAATGACCCCGGTAACTAGAGGCCTGGTAGTCTTACTTCTGTGCCTGATAAAATTATTGAGAAGATTATTCTGGGAGTTATAGAAAAAACATTGGAAAGACAACACAGTCATTGCACATAGCCAGCGTGAGTTTATGAAAGGAAAATCCTGGCTAACAAACCTGATTTCCTTTTATGACAAGGTTACTTACCTAGCTGACCAAGGGAGACAAGTGTATGTCATCTTTTTGGACTTCAGAAAGGCTTTTGATACTGTCTCCCATGGTAATCTTTTGGAAAAAATGCCAAGTATATAGATAGATAAGTACATTATGATATGAGTGCACAATTGGCTTAGGGGTCTAGCTAAAGCGTTATAGTAAGTGGGTTTACATCAGACTAGTGATTAGTGGGGTTCCACAGATATTCATCTTAGGGCCAGTATTCTTCAATATCTTTATAAATGAATTGGATGCAGGACTTGAAGGCACAAACCGTATGAAGTTTAACAAAGGCAAGTGCTAGATTCTACATCTGGGAAGGGGCAACTCTGGATGTACCTACAGACTGGGGAAAAAGAGGCTGGAAAGCAGTCCTGCAGAAAGGGATTTAGGAGTTTTGGTCAGCAGCAAGTTGAATATGAGTCAGCAGTGTGTCCTTGCAGCAAGAAGGGCCAACCAGGTCCTGGGCTGCATCAAGTACTCCATTGCTAGTGAATTGGGAGAGGTGATTGTCTCATTCAACTTGGCACTGGTGTGGCCTCACCTAGAGTATTGTGTGCAGTTTTGGCCACCACGATACAAGAAGGATATCAAATTTTTAGAGAGCATCCAGAGAAGGGCTGCAAAGATGTTGAAGGGCCTGGAGGGGAAGTCATATGAGGAACGGCTGAAGTTACTCGATCTGTTCAATCTGGAGAAGAGGAGACTAAAGGAAGACCTTATAAATTCCTCACCAGAGATGGAGGAGGGACAGGCGTTGATCTATTCTCTCTGTTGACCAGTGACAGAATCTGGGGGAATAGCATGAATCTGTGCCAGGGGAGGTTCAGGTTAGATACTAGGAAAAGAAAGTGGTAGAGTGTTGGAACAGGCTCCCCAGGGATGCAGTCAAGGCACTAACTATTCTAGAATTCAATAAGCATCTGTAAAATGCTCTTAGACACAACGTGTGAGTTTGGGGTTGTCTTGTGCGTAGACAGAGGTTGGACTTGATGATCCTTGTGGGTGTCTTCCAACCCAGGACATTCTGTGATTCTGTGGTCTGGTCCAACCTGTTATGGCAAATGTACCATCTACACAGTACAGTCTACCACCCTCTCTATCTTAATCTTGATAGTGTCCAATGTTGAGGAATCCACCACTTCGATTATTGCAGTGGCTAATTCTTCTCATTGTGAAATATTTTGCTATTGTACCCAAACAGGATCTCCAGAGCAGTAACTTGTACACATCACCGCTTGTCTTTTTTATGTGACTCCTTCTAAAAAAGTGGATCTGCATCTCCTTTATAGCCTCCTTCTAAATACTGGCATATGGTGGTAAGATATTCTATAATCCTTTTCTCAAGGCTGAACAAACCCAATTATCTCATACTTCCCTCATATAGCAAGTTTCCCTCATACGGCAGGCTTCCCAATCCTTTGATCATCTTTGTGTCCCTCCTCTGGACCTTTTCCAGCCTGTCCACCACTTCTTTGCATAGTGAGTAGAGTGGGACAGTAACATCTTTATCTCTACTGTGATGTCTTTGCTGATGTTACCCACCATGTGGACTTTCTTTGCTACAGCGTCACACTGTTCACTCATATTAAGCTTGTTGTTCATCAGGACACACAGGTCCCTTTCCACAGAGCTGCTCCCTAGCCAAGCAGATTCCAGTCTGTACTGCACTTTTGGATTGTTTTCCCAGGTGCAAGACTTTACATTTATCCTTGTTGAAATCCATAAGGTTCTTGTTAGCTCACTCTTCCAGCCTACTCAGATCTTCCTGAAGGGTCATTCTTCTTTATAGTGTCAATTTCTCCACTCAGTTTGGTATCATTGGCAAACTTCTTCAGGGTACACTTGATCCTACCAACCACATCACTTGTGAAGAACTTATTGTTCATCTAACCACAAGTAGATGTGCATACTTGAACATATACAGTTGTTTGTCTGAGGAATCAAGCTACCTAATAAAGAAGTGTAGAAATCACTTAAATGGAAAAAGTATCTGCTTGCCAGTTGAAAGGTCCTGGTATGAAAACAATCTTTATGCATATATCAGCAATTTCTGCACAACATTGAATGAAAGATAATCAGGTTTTATATAAACAAGGTTCCTATATCAGCATGGTCACAAAATGTTAAATCAACTACATACAACTGTAATTACCACAATAATTTATCTACCTTAAACAGAAATATTAATTAATTATGTTTCTTTACAACAAATTTCACAGCAACAAATCACTCTGAAAAAAAAATGAGAAAGACAAATATAAAAGTAACTATATATACGTTTGGAATAGAATTAATAGTTATTATTTATTTATTATTTTTCACCAGCCTAACTAGCACCTTCAAAGTCAGAGAGGGGGAAAAAATCTTTGAAAGATGAGAGAACTGGCTTTGCAGTATCTTCTAACAAAGACTTATGTTTTGAAGTATTTTCTCTATAATATTAATCACTGCTGTGCTTGTAGTATGATGAAAGTAACTCTCTGTCATCTTACTGGTTTTTTGTCTTACAGAGGCATAAGGGGAAGTTTTGGCACAAAAGGGGTGAAAAAAGTACAGTAGAAATCAAGATTTGTTCTAAACAATTTTGAAGAAAATTAACACTGCATCCAGTGGTTTTAGAGGAAAAAACTACAATGGGTTAGGCAAATTCTTGCCTGAAATAGGAAAAAAACAGATGGAAAGCATAGTTTCAGCTTGAAAGTGGGGGAAGAGCAGGAGGTGGTTGCTGGATATGGAAAACCAGAAATGATTAGTCACTGATTTTTATGAGCTACCTTTTTAAACTTCTTACTCTTGCCTCATGAAATGGAATATTCTCTCCCCTCAGGGCTGAAAGCATTTCAGATTTGTTGATATTCTGCCTTTAACTTGCAGCCAAATCCAAATTGTTTTAATGGTAATGTATTTCTATTTTAAAGAAATTTTCAATAAAAAGTTGATTCTGTACTGCATATGTGCAATCCAGTCATTTTGTAATTGTTTCTATAGTCAACATAACCATAGGCAAGTTGTCAGTATTTATGCTAAAGATAAAAATCCTGGTTCTAAGAAATTTTTCCATCAGGATAAACAATAGCCTGGAGAAGAAGGCAAGAGAAGGAAACCATATTTCTAAAAAATCAAATAAAAATGGAAAGGTAAAATCCAGTACAAAGAGCCTTAAGGCATCTGCAGTTGGCACTTACTATGAAATTAACCATTATTGTGCATACTCATGCACCCATATACTTAAACACACTTGCATATATATTAAATTTTGTTTTCCTTACTGTATGAGAGCTCTAGGGCACAGTCTGAAAATCACTTGGGGTCT